>CAKNXH010063464.1:41071-78164 GCA_932178445.1 Andricus quercusramuli | reverse complement strand
AAATATCGGGGTTCTTTCTGAATGAGTTCCGCTTTCGTCTCACATATTGGGGTGCTGTCTGAGTGAGTCCCCCTTGCCTCTCACATATCGGGTGCTTCCTGAGTGAGTTCCCCTCGTCTCTCACATATTGGAGTGATTTTTCTCTGAGTGTTCATAATAAAATTATGAACAGTAATGTTCATAAACAATTTTTGTTAACAAATACACACTGTGATCATTCTTTTCATTAATTGACTAATTTTGTTTTAAATGATTTAGTATTGTCTTGCCAAAAGCCCTGGTTGTTATGTTTTTCATAGCTTCAAAAGCTCTTAATTACAATTATAAGATTCTGTTTAGAAAAGTTTTTGTAAAAAATTGTTTATTGAATGAAAAAAATTTGTATAGACAAATTGCACATTTTGTCATTATTTTATGAAAAGGCTTAGTTGATAACGCAATAAAATCATGAAAAAATGGTCGAAATGTGTATTTGTTTACAAAAAATGTTTAAATAGTTGTTAAAAGTCGACTATTTTTGACTAATTGTAATTGCACATTAGTATCTGTCGTGTGTCATACCTAATCTATGGATTTTAAGTAGGTAATCATTGCAAATAACGAAAAAATGAGTTTCGTTTTCACTAGTTTCTTTATAGCATTTTTAACAATTTTTTGGTTAATCTAACCGACTAAAAATAATTCTTAGTTAGTTATTACATCGATTTATGTCAGGTTTTAATAAATTTGAAAGTCTTTAAATAAATGGTACGTGCCGGGTGGTTTGGTCAAAAAATGTGCTCTTCCCTCACTGTGCGACACTGAGACAGCAGCGCCGTGGCAGCAGCGCAGCGCACGGTCCCACTAAAATGCCATTATCTCGTGATCTAGAAGAGTCACCATCAATTTTTTTTTCTTCAAATTAAAGGTGAAATTATAAGGAATCGAATCGTCCTAACAAGAAAAGAGAAATTTTTTCCCTTCTTGACGAAAAACTGAATTCAAACTTTTTTGGTCATTTTTTTGGCCAAAATTGAAAACCGAATTTTTTTTGGAATTTTCAATTTAAAGTGTATACTGTTATCTACGAAACCTACAATTTTTATCGAAATTCGTTTAATGGTTGCAGAAATATAGATATTTCAAAAAAATGTGATTCCGAAATTCAACATGGCGTAACTCCCGTAATTTTGAAAATTTTCAAAAATCCTTTGGACCCCAAATGTCTCTCATATAACACTATAATTTTACGAAGTTTACCTAAAATCAAAAAACGACTTGCAGATCCTGATATTCCTGACGTATAATGACCCAAATGTTCAATAAAACGAAGCGAAGATGTAACATTTTCAACTCTATTATAAAACGATATGTACGTCATACTGAGAAATTTTTGACGTGTCCTAGTCTGTTTTCATTTTCAAAATATTGCCTTCCAATTGTTTCAAAAAAGTTACGAAAAATGAGCATTTTTTAAATTACAATTGCTTAATGGGTTATAAATTGATTATGCATATTCAGGGTCTACACGCGTTACTTTTCAACATAATCCTGTTTTCGATTTTAAAATTTATTAAAATTTACAGTTGTGTCAGGATCAATATAAAAATTTCAAAAAGTAAATACATATTCTCAATAATGGCTTTAATTTATAATAATTGTTATAAAAATGTTTCAAGAGAGTCTATGAACAGTAAAAAATGTTGTCAATAGTATGTATAGGTTTTGCAACACTTTAAGGAAAATTATGACACTGGATGATTTCTTAATAGCAAATGAAAAATCTAACTTTTCTACCTTTTAAAGAAAAGGTATTTATGACGACTGAACTGAAATAAAAAACATGGAGATTGAATTATTATATTAAATATTATATATTTATATATATATTAGGTATTTATTTTAGTTGAATGGATACGCATTTAGCTTAATGATATATTTCTTTGATTGGAAGAAATATTTGTTTGAAATAAACTCCTTCGTATTCTACATTGAAACGAAAAATTCTTTCAACCAAATCAATGGAAGTTTAATTTAATTCAACAAATTTTTTTTTATAAATTTTCATTTGTAATAAATAATTATTAGTTGTGTTATTGAAGCTTTTTTCATTTTTTTCATAGCTTGTGACGTTTTTCCAAATTTCTTTTTGTTAAATGTTGTTTCTTACGGATAAAACAAAAATTACGCATCGTATCAAAAAATGATAAATAAGAAATTTCTATCTCTTTTTTGGAAGAGCAACCTGAGTTACAGAATCATCAATATGAATCAACTGTCTTGGAGGTTCAAGTTGTAATTTTGCTTTAGGGTTTGATCCAACAAAATACCATATCTTCTGAAGAAGTCTTTATTTTTTAAAAAGGCACTGATGTTGTCTCCAACTATCTAATTTTTGCAGGTGCTTCTGAATCGTTCGTTAGTTCATCGAGCACTTTCTTCTGGTCCGTGTCTTTCGAATTATTTACTAAATAAGAAGAAGTCATAAATAAGTTTTGAGTATCGTTATTGTGTTCAATACTAATTACGGCAATTTCCCGACGCTCAGACCGCAAAAATTTATTTTCAAATTCCAAAAGATTTTGACCAGGACCTGGACTTGAACTGCTTGGCACTTCATCTAGAATTTGTAGGCTCCGGAAGCTTCGATCATGATTCCTTAAAGAAACCAATCCCAAAGCTACTGGAACGTGTACGTCATCCACTTCTGCTCCTTCTGTCCTAGAAGGTAAGCAAGAGCGGGAAATTTATGCGTGATAACATCGGGCAACACTGTTCCCTGGAGTCAGGTCTCTAGCCGCGGATGACCTTACGCGGAAGGCAAGACAGTTGGAGATGAAGGTTTCACCTCTGGATACTTTTTTAGAGCTACCAATCTTTGTAGAATTTAAGAGGAACAGTGTTGACGGACCAGATGGAGTGATCCCAGGAGAACAGCCTTTTGCATCCGGTTCGCGATGAAATGAGCCTGACGCTGGCAAGCCGGAATCTTGTTGAGTTGGCTAATAAATGAAGCTTTCATACCTCCAAGGCAGCCGATTATGAGAATTATAAGATGGACTTTGTAGCCTTGGTACAGCCTACTCAGCTCGAAAAGAAGTGCTTGATATTTCGCCTGTTTTTCTCCCTCCTTTGCCGTAATATTACCATCGGCTGGTGCCGAGAATTCAATCACGTAAATGATCTTGTTCTTCAGATCTTGGAGGACAATGTCAGGCTTCGTAGCACTGATACGTTGAGTGGTGGAGAATGAGAAATTCCAGTAGATCTTACACTGATCATTCCCCACAACTGACTCGAGTTCCCCCTGGGCGTATGGCAAGACGGGCAATAGATCAACACCATAGAAATGCCTAAGATGGTAATATATCACTTTTAGAGCTGCATTGTGTCTCTCTATGTACACGCAGCGTGCATATTTAGAGCATCCACTGAGAACATGTCCAAGTGTTTCGGGCTCTTGCTTGCACGCTCGGCAGTTGGTATCGCGTACAGGTATATTCATTATGCGCCTGCGGTAAACTAAGGTGTCTATGACGCCGTCTTGAGAGGCAAAAAGAAATCCCTCGGTCTCCGATCTCAATCCAGCAGACTTGAGAAACATGTTGGACAGACCCATCGAGAGCTCTTCTCTACGTAGGATGCCGTAGAACTTACCATGGAGGGGTTTCTCAGCATGTTCTCTTAGTAGGAGCGTATGTTCTGCTTCCTGTATACGACTTTTGAGCACCAGAGGTGTTAGTGATGCTAGGCCATGTGTAATGTTGCTGGAATCAAATGGGAGGTCAAGCTCCTCTGCGGCCCTATCTGCTGCATGGTATAGAAACACCGCAGCATTGGCGACTTCATGTTGATGTACGAGTCGCATAAGGGAATCCGTACTTTTTAGAACTGAGCAGGCTGTAGCCAGAACCGTTCTTCGATAAAGACACTCTAAGCTTAGCAATCCTCTACCCCCTTTATCGCGAGGGAGATATATTCGAGGTACGGAAGATCTAGGATGAAGACTTCGTTGTATTGTCATCATCTTGCGTGTGCTTCGATCAAGTTGTTTTAACTCATCGACGTTCCATTTTACTGCACCAAACGTGTAGAGCAGTATAGGAACGGCCAGCATATTGGTCGCCTGGATCTTATTCTTTCCAGATAATTCGGAAGCCCAAATTTTTCTGAGAATTTGGCGATACCTCTTTCCAAGGGCCGTTTTCAAGTTATGCACATTTTGGGTTTCCGCTTGCGGTATTCCAAGATATGTATATGTTTCTCCAATACCAAGATGTAGAATGGTATTTCCGCCTATGAGTTGAACATCCTGATCGTCACTGGACGATGTAGTTTCTAGTCTTCCTTGGTGTAGGTGGACGCAAGCATACTTGTCCAGTCCGAAGCTCATGCCAATCGCTTTAGAATACATATTTACCGCATCTACAAGGATGTTAAGGTCCTTTTTTGAGGAAGCAAAGAGTTTAAGGTCGTCCATGTATAAAAGGTGGTTGACCTTATATTCTCTTCTGTTCGGTGGGCCACATAGGTATCCAGAGCTTTTGCCTCGGAGCACAATAGATAGAGGCAAGAGGGAGATGCAGAAAAGTATCGAACTTAGAGAGTCTCCTTGACAGACACCCCTCTTATATGTGACAAAGCTTGTAGTCACTTGTCTTTTGTCAAATGTTATGACAAATCTTGTCCGCCACAAGAGCATAAGCTCTTTTATGCATCTCACTATTTTTGGATGCACCTCCATGCACTCAAGGAGCTTGATAAGTAGCTCATGGTTCGTGTTATCGAATGCCTTACGGTAATCAATCCAAGCCATGGACAGATTGCGTCGATACCTGATCGAGTCCTGGGTAATACACCTGTCTATTAACAGGTTCTCCCTGCAACCTGCCAGCCCTCTCTTGCATCCACGTTGTTCGACTATTACACTCCATACCGGCTCGATAGATGTCAATATCCTCTCTTTGAGGATGCCAGTGAATAGCTTGTAGCTGGTGTTTAAACAAGCTATGGGCCTGTAGTTCTTTGGACATGACAAATCTCCGGCCTTAGGGATCAATACCGTGCGTCCTTCCACTAGCCACTGCGGGACGGGTTGTTCTCCGTTTAAGAAAGTAGTAAATATAAGAGCTAGATGTTGGTGCGTAGAAGTAAACTTCTTCCACCAAAAGTTGTTGATTTTATCTGGCCCTGGCGCCGAAAAGTTCTTAGTTCTAGCGATAACTTTCTTCACTTCTTTAGCAGTAATTAGTGGACACTCTTCCTCTGGTTCTTGTAACCTTTGCCTTTGGCAAAAGTTACGAAAGAGTGATGTATCAGAAGCGTCTTCATTTAGCTGATAAGTATCTCCATATACTTGCTCCCAGAAGACTTGAATCTCTTCTTGACTAGGCGGATTTTTAACTACACATGACGCTTTATTGAACAGACGGGAAGGATTAGTAGAAAAGGTGGAACTTTCCTGAATCCACTTAACTCGCCGTTCAAGGCGCTGTTTCGCTTTTGAAAGAGATCTTACTTTTTGCGTCCAGTGCTGCTTGATGGTCGACAGTTTACACTTGTTCAGCGTGTGATTTGCTTTCCTCAAGTTTCGAGCAAGTGCCCTAACTTTTGGAGTGAACTTTTTATTTTATGTTATGTAGCTAATCACGCACTGAACATTTGATGCATGCCGTCTCGCCGTTTCAATTTTGAACTGAAGCTGTGCAATACGTTCGCGTGTCTTACTCAGACGTACCGAAGTTTCGTTACTTCTATCGTCGCTAAGCAGGGAGACCGCCTTCTCGTAAACTACACAGTTCAGATTCCAGAGATTAACATCTTCTATATCTTCATCTTCTTCATCTTCATCATCTATATTAAAAAAATGAGGAAACTCATTTTTCTCTCAGGCTTAAGATTGTTACAGCCCAATATGTCGAAGGCATTTTTGGTTAGAGTTGGATTTTTTTTGTTTGTTTGAATATTATGCACGGGGTTATCCCGGTATATATTATCAGTCACGGACGCAATATTATAATGCAATCAAGTGATCTGATAAGAGCGTGTGCCTTGACATATTGGGCAAAGCCTGGTTTTTACCCCATCATTCACGGACTGGGTTGCAGTCAAGTGCATGATGGGGGGACCTACAGCTTAAGGTGGGTTCCGAACCACCAGAACCTCGGTAAAGGTACATAGAAAAATTTCAAGAGGTACCGGCTCAGGGATCAAACCCCGGACCTCTGAGGTGAAGTCCGAGTTCATTGGCTCACTAACCCGAGACCGCCACACATCCCTATCCTGTGCATCCTCCATCCAGTTTAAGTAATCATGTCCTAGTTCTTTTAAATCATCCCTTACATTTTTCTCCCATCTGTTTGTCGGTCTGCCTAAGGGTCTCTTACCAATCGGTCTCCCTCTTAAAACTTGCGCCACTGTTCTTTCATTTCCCATTCTTGTTACATGCCCCACCCATCTCAGTTTAAGCGCTTTCATTACTCTATTAAGATTTGCTGACCCGTAGAAACTCTAAACCTATTCTCCTCTCCTTTTGTCAGCGCCCTCGTTTCGCACCCGTACATGACGACCGGCATTATTATTGTTTTATAGATTCTTAATTTGATGTTTCTAGATAGCAATCGCGATTTTAATAGTGTGTTTGCTGCATAATAGCACCCATTGCCAGCGTGCAGCCGCGCGTTGATTTCCGTTCTAATCTTATTTTCGCTAGTCATAATGCACTTGCCTAACCATGTATTCTAAAACCAAGTTGAAAAGGACGCGCGAAAGTGCATCGCCCTGTTTCAGGCCATCGCGGATCGAAAACTCTTCAGATAAGCTACCGTTTACGCGTATTCTACCCCTACTGCCGCTTAAGCAAATTTCGATAAGTCCAACCAATTTTCTTGGTACACCCAAGAACTCTAGGATCCAGTACATTCGTGCGCGTATAATAGAGTCGTAAGCTTTTTTGAAATCGATAAATAGCTGACGCACTACTTCTTTAAATTCTCATTTTTTTCTAGCAGTTGCCTAATTGTAAACATTTAATCGCTTGTAGATCGGTTTCGGCGGAATCCACACTGGTAATCCCCAATGATTTCCTCGGCAAAAGGAGTCTTAGGATTACTTAGGATTACATTAGACATGATCTTGTAGCACGAAGGTACAAGTGAAATTCCCCGATAATTGTTACAGTCAGTTTTATCGCCTTTTTAAAGATGGGAATAATGATAGAGGTATTCCATTCTTTCGGCATGCGTTCTGTTTTCCAATCTATCTGTATTAATTGAATAATTTGTCTTGTGAGACAAGGGCCTCCATTTTTTATCAGTTCTGACGGTAGGTCGTCGATGCCCGCGGCTTTGTTATTTTTCAACTTCTTTATAGCCATTTCTATTTCTATATCAGCAGGATCATCAATTAATAGAACAGCAGTGTGGATTTCGCCGAGATTACCTTCAGCGGGGGCTTTGTGTACATTTAATAGTTTACCGAAATAGTCTTTCCATAAATTCAGTCTCTCTGTCGCATCGGCTACTAGATTGCCATTTTCGTCCCTCATTACTTCCGTTCTACTTTGAAAGCCTTTCCTTATAAAATTGATTCCCCTGTACATCTCGCGTGGGTTATTCTGTTTATTATGCGTTTCTATTGCTAGTATTTTATTCTTTTCCCACTCCTGTTTTGAACTTATCTATACTGAAACGAACTGCTGGCTCTGTGCGGCTTGTTTTCTTAGTTATCGCTAGCTTAGATCTTATTTTTACTATCAGGAGAAAATGGTCTGAATTTAAATCCGCTCCCCTATACGATCTTATATCGAGAATGTTTGTATGAAGTCTTCTGTCAATTAGAACGTGATCAATCTGATTGAGAGTGTTACCATCTGGTGATCTCCAGGTGGCCTTATGTATGTTTTTATGCTTGAAATATGTGCTTTTGACAACGAGGTTCTTTGAAGCTGCAAAGTTTATTACTCTAGTTCCATTGTCGTTACTGACGTCATGCAAACTTTCTGATCTCATTGTAGGCCTATACATCGGTTCTTTTCCAATTTTCGCGTTGAAATCTCCCAATACTATTTTTGCTTCAAAAGTTGAGAACTTGCCAAAAACCGGCTCGGTTGTTTCGTAAAAGAGATCTTTAGTGTCTTCGTCTTTGTCCTCGGTGGGGCAGTGCACATTGATAATACCTGTTTGCTGAAAATACCCTTCAGCACAATGTATGATAACCGATCGTTAATGAATTGCATGTCGATTACTGCTTGCGAGATTCGTTTATTAATAAGAAAACCGGTCCCCAGTCTCCATTCCTTAGCTCCCCATAGTGAAAAGTATAGTTATGCTTAGAAATTGATGTGAAATCGCCCGGCCAGCATGTTTCTTGGAGTGCTATTAAGTCAGTATTGTAATCATTTGCTATCTTAATGAGTTTGCTAAATCCGCCAGTACTTAGGCTTCGCGCGTTTAGAGTTCCCACCCTTAGATCTTTAACTGTAGTTTTTTGTTTTTGCAAGTTAGCCATGGTAGTTTCAAGATAATCCGCACGTTAGGATCCTATTCCGATCGTAGGTGAGTCCACTGTCCCAGGAGTGATAACCCCCATACCTCCCTAGGTCTAAGTATGGGAACTTTCCGGCTCTGACAAGGACCATGTCAACTTGTCGTCAGACACATCACAGTTTCATCCTCGTACCCTAACGTCCCCCTGCAAGGCAGTGCGCCTACTGGCATCAGTAACCCTTTGGCCCTATACAGGCGAATCATTCCACACATCCCTTGCGGGCAGTGTCATCGCTGCTGTGTCCAATGGGCAGCAGGATTTTCCCCTTACAAGATTTTTAGTTTTGGTTCGGGTAGTGTTTCTAGGTGGATACACGCTGCACCTCGGCCTGCCAGGACCCACCCATTGCGTATGAACGTCAATGGGTGGGTCCTACCAAGCCATGGTCATCGTGTTTTCTACCAGTGCTAGGCAGTGCTAGGCCAACATCTTAGACTGGGCTCACACACCCAAGACTGGTTCCTATCGGCTGTCCGCGGTTGCTTATTCTTGTACTCGCAGCTGACCTGAGGGGCTGTTCAGCCTAACGGGCCGTTCCTCCATCCGCAACCCGAGGACGCGCTGCGTAGTGGTGACAGGAACCCGCCGAGCAGACTTCATCTATGTTACAATATTTAAATGAGGGATCACGAAATCAGAATCGAGCCATTGAGCGTTTTGTAAATCAAGACTCGCGCCCCACATGGAAAAAATTATTGTTTGATTTTTAAATAATGTGACCGGCGACTCCTTTCTGCAAGATCAAGTCAATGAACTCACGTTTGGGAAATTTTGACATATTTTAACGGGATTTAAAATAATAAATATAAATATAATAATATCAGTAAACCCTCAAAGTATGAACCTGCAAATCGGGTATCTAAAGGTCTCTGAAGAATAATTGAAATCAGATCATCGTATCATCGTATCATCGTATTATCACATATGTTTTTAATTAAATTATAATTAATTTCAACTTTCTTGAATTATCTATTCTAAAAATAATAAATAATTATCATTCTCTTAAATAATAGTATTTATAAATAATTTGCATTGCCTTCTTGTTAGTAATAGTTGATATTTTCAAATTTCATGCATATATGTTATTGGGTAGGCAAGTGCATTGAATATCTCCATACAAGTGGGAATTAATGAATGCGCACATCTATGATTCGAGTAAGTTTTTTTACTAAACAAATGGGTTGCATGAAGTTACAGAGAAACGTAAAGGCGCCCAAACGAAAAATATCACTTTATTTATTAATGAAAAAATACAACCGATAAAATTTATATTGTGAAATTGAAAAAAAATACACAAGTTGGCAACATATTCTACCATATAACTATCATTAAGAAATACGTCAATTTAAATGGATGTTTTTCATGCTTGCTCTTCACAAATCTTCAAGACCTAGTGATTTTGTCGTATTCCAACATCAAGAAATCTGGAATAATTAGAAAAAAGGAACTTTATACTTTCCTACGCTTTCTTCATATTGTCCTACGCCTCTTCATATCTTTTCGTGCTATTTGATATTTCCCACGTCCCTTTCTTTTCTCTCACGCTATTTTAAATTTTCCCACCCTTTTTCATCTAATCCCACGCCTCTTCCTATTTCCCCTAGCTAATTCATATTTTCCGCCACGCTAATTAACAGCTTTATACCCTCTTTCCTTTTTTCCCACGCTATTCCGTATTTTTTCACGCTTGCTTCATATTTTCATACGCCCTTCCCTATTTTCCCACACTATTTCATATTATTCAACACCCGCGCAACAGGAAAATTATTAAAAAAGCATAGAAAAATATGAAATAGCGTGAAAAAAAAGAAAGGGCGTGGGAATATATTGAATAGTGTGAAAAAATGTATTAAAACCGTAAAGAAACAGGATAGGTCGTGAAAACATCTATAACAGCGTGGAAAAAAATATGAAAAAATGTGGAAAAAATAGAAAGGGGTGTAGGAAAATATGAAACAGCGTAAGAAAAGAGAAAGGGGTGTGGAGAAATATTAAATAGCATGGGGAAGAAAGGCGTGGGAAGATATTAAATAGTGTGGAAAAATATTCAAAAAGCGTTGGGAAACAGGAGGGGTCGTAAGAAAATATAAAATAGCGTGAGCAAATATGAAAAAGCGTGAGAGAAAAAAGAGTGGCGTGAGAAAATATGAAATAACGTGGGGAATTAGGTAGGGGCGTAGGATCATATGGAGAGGTATAAGAAAATAATGAAATAGCGTAAGAAAAAAAGGGTTGTGGGAAATTTGAAATAGCATGGGAGAATATGAAGGGGCGTGGGACAATATGAAAAAAGCTTTGAAAGTTTAGAGTTGATTTTTTCTAATCAGTTCACATTTATTGACTTTGAAATACGACAAAATCACTACTTCTTAAAAATTTGTGCAGAAAAAGCATTGAAAGCATCAATTTAAATTGACATTTTTCTTAATCATCGTTATATGGTGGAATATATTGCTGAATTTCAATGCGTAGACAAATTTCTGAAATCATCGCTTTGCTATGCTTTATACATTTTATACCTACACTATTTTTAAACAAGTTTGATGAATGTATTAGATTCATAACGGGGTCAAATGTTAAATTATTTGTCACCCCTCCTTTCTGAAATATTAAAATATCTTTCAAATTAATTCAAAGTTATCCTTCAACTTTGTTATGTTAAAAAAATTGTCTTAAATTCTTCCTGATTCTTTGAATGAACGTCATTTGTCGATAACGGTAATTGTTTGCCTACCGGTACTACCGATAAAGCTATTCTTCTTTTTTTTGCTATGCTAAAAATAAGATAGAATGCGTGCATACATACATATTATACTTTATATGACAATCTTAGGTAGAAATCGCGTCGTCATCCAGACGAATTTGAAGAAGGAATAAATTTCTTTTAGGTTTCTTGACAAAGTTATGTTGTTTTCGAGCATTCTATAGTACATTCATAATTGGGTAACAAAACTTGAAAAAAAATTAGGCTCGTTTCAATCACCTGAGCGAGATTCGACTAGACTTTTTACCATTGCACTTAACCCCCGATATAAGGAACCCCGGTTCACGATATTCCTAGAACTAATGGCATGCGCCGTCTCCTGATGAAAAGAGCGGCAGGACCGAAAGGGAGGTGGTGCTCAATCAAGCGTGAGAACTAGCTCCAAGGCGTCCAAAATCAACAGAAATGATCCACGCGACCCTGCCTTTTCACATTTGGATTCCCTCGATTCAGAATCGAAGCCACTCCAATAAATGCTAGAAAACGTTTCCATATCAGGAGTTGAGTGTATTTTATTATCATTACTCTACAAAGCTTTATATGTACTCTCCAGGATTAATGTAATATTTCTAAGTTTTCGCAAAATAGGCAGTGAGTTGAATATTCTTAAAATACCGCTTTTATTATTGCGACAGCACATTCTTCGATAGCTTGAAAATTGTGGCTCTTAGGGTAGCGGAGATTTATGAATAATATATTGTTCATGAAGCTGTGAATAAATAATGTCTCGCCCTACGAGGAAAGTCACTCAAGTGAAAATTTTCATTTTGTGCTAATGACAACTTAAAAAATCTCCATAACCTTATATCTTAATTACTTGAGTGCTTAACTCTGGAAGAGCCTCGGTGGCCCATGCGGTGAACACTAGCCTAGCAAGGGAGTTGTTCATCTCCGGAGAGTCGTGGGACCGGTACCTCTAGAGAAAAAGGTTCTCTAAGTACTTAAGGCTGTTGTTCTTGGTGGTTCGGAACCCACCTTAAACTGTAGGTCCCCTTCTCACCACTAAGTAAGTGTGTAGGGGGGGGGGGGTGTAAAGGAATAGGGAAGAGATACAAGAACAATGTAAACCCTTAGGGGACACATTAGAAGCTTCCATTCCAGAAGTAAATTGAGTAGTTGAAATATTTTCTTTAATGGTGAAAAATTAATTACCTGGTGAAAAAAATTATGTAGATTTATATATAATAATTTGAAAACATGTATAAACACAAAAAACGTGAAAAATAGAAAAGTTTAATAAAACTACAAGATAGCGTGACATTTTTGATTCTATTGGAACGATAAGAAGGCCATATTGAGAAATTGAGAACGAAACCTAGATTTTGATTCACTTTTGAAATATTGCCTTCTGATTCTTCAAACAAAGCTAAGATAATAAGAATTTCTTACAATCTCAAAAATGTAATTGATCAATATGCGATCAATATGGATTAATATATAAATTAATCATGCATATTCAGGGTCCTTATACGCCATCTTTCAGTAGAGTTCTGTTTTAGATTTTTAAACAATTTTTCGCATGGATATTTTCCTTATTCTCCATAGAAAATTGCAATTATTTAGCAAAAATAAGAATTTTTTACAATCATTGAATTACATTGGATCAATTTTCGAAATAAACCATACTTTGTGGCAAAAGGTGATTTTCAGAGATGGTGCAAACCCCATGAAGTTCAACGCGTACTTCTCATAAGGAAAAAATGCGTTTTTGTAAATATTATTCAGAATCGTTGATGAATCGAGTTGAATTTCACAATCCTCTTCAAAATTGACCATAGAATATGAATATAATATTATTAGTTGGACATCACCCCCATAATTTTGATTTATAGTGTCCAAAAAAGCCCCACAAGTGAAAAAAAGACTGTCTTGCGAGTTTTCGGTGTTAATTTTGATTTCTTTGTTGTTTTCTAGTGCAAATTATTTCTAATACATAAAATACTACTCTATACTGATAACTTGATGTTAACCTAAATTGTTCAAACAACTGTTTTTGTTTGCTTTCGTTAAAAAAGTGAAAAAAGTGAAAAAAGTAAAAAAAGGACAAACGTCTAAAATTTCAGAAAACAGCCGCAACTATCCAGCATTATTATAGTAGAAGATATTTATTAACACTGGTAATGTGTTTGAACATGTATTTTTGTTAAATTTAAATAATTATCAAGTCACTCCAAGTGAAAAGTAATCCAATAGTTAGCAATTTCGGGAAAACCCGCAACTTTCTACCATTAAGCGAAGAGAACATTATTAAAAATAATGATAAATTGTTTTAAAAACTATTTCTGTCAACTTCAATTAATTATCACTTCATTATAGTTGAAAAGTGAACAAAAAGTTGAGAATTTCACAAGAATCCGAAATTTCTGGCTTTATTGAAAGAAATATTATTAATATTGATAATTAATTGTTCAAACAGCCTCACTCTAATTAAAAATTGAACAAAAAGTGGAAATTAAAAAAAAACGCGACTTTCTATCTCTTTTCTGACAAAAAATTCTAAAAACAATAATAAATTGTTTAAACAATTCACGTGAAAATCTCATTACCTTCATGGAGTACTGCTTCATGTATGAGAAACAATTTGCATTGGAAAACCGCAAAAAATCATAATTAGCGCCAAAAAGTACCAAAAACCATTTTTTCACTTATGGGTTTCTTTTTGGGACCCTACGAAACACACTTATGGGATTGATATTTGCAAAGTAATATTTTGTTCGTATTATATGGCTAATTTTGAAGAGAAATGTTGCATTTCAACTGGATGCAGCTGATATTGATCAGTGCTATATGCTATAAGCGGAATAAGTATGAATTTGAGTGCCTAAAGAAGATCATTTCAATTGTATAGCTTCTTTCCTTATGCAAAAAATATCTTGAGGTCTCTATAAATCCAAATTGCTAAAATTTTAATAATTACCGGGGAAATTTTACATGTCCGAGAAGTTAGCACACCAACAATTAAATATCCAACTTTTGTTTAATGGAATCGTTTGGATGTCGTTAGGATGCGTTTGGAAGCACACTCTTAACGTTTGGACGATGAAATTGTGTGAGTTATTGAATAAAAAAGTAATTAGCATCATACTCGCGAGCGGCGCCTTCTCAAGTGGTAGTGACCTTCTTTGGTCAGCCGTGTCCTTAAATATAATATGATGTGTCACCATGAAGACTGTGGTACCGAAACTATCCCAAAATGTTGCAAATTTTCTAAGATTAAATAGGAATTGAATTTTAAAAGTACCATCGCAACGTCCACAGTAGCCTGCGGTTAAGCACCACAACGCCTCGTCGAGTTTGTAACTGGAGTTTGTTCGAAATTATCAAAATTTCTAAAATGTTCAACAATTTTTGAATGATTGAAAGCTCTGAAGTTTCTAAAATGTTCCAAGTTTACAATATTGTCATCATTTATGAAATTATAGAATTGTCTCAAATTTTCAAAATTTCGAAATTTACCAAAATTTCTGTAATTTCTAAATGATCTCGCACTAAATGTATGGTAAAATGGCTTTCGGTGGATTTGGCTGAAGCTATCCAAATATGTAGATTATAAGGGCCTTATGAAAGATCCGGATAAAAAATTGGGAAAAATGGACAGTTTTTGCGCTCACGGTGGTCAGGAAGGACGATCAGGTATCACAAAAATGGCAATAAAATCTGTTTATGGGATAATATTCGGGCACGAATATGCATCAAAAATCCGTTCGATTTAAAATCCTAGCTGCCCTGTTTTCGAGATATCGTCAAATTACGTATTTTAGCTATTTCATCAATGGAACGCAATGAGCTGTACCATAAGTATGCATTTAAATGCTTATATAATTATATTATTTGTATACTAGGTATGTGTAGAATAGATAAATATATGTATGTTCAACACCTTTGTCTATATGTATGTGTATAAAATTACCAACATTTATAAAATTTAAAAATTTTTAAAAAAAGTTTTGAATTCATCAAAATTTCTGAAATGTTCAAAATTGATAAAATTATCAAAATTTATGAAATGTTCAAAATTTCTAAGAAAAATGAAATTTTCCAATGATTTGAATTTTTTTTTTAATTTTCAAAGTTTCTACATTTTTTAAAATTCTAACATGTTCATAATTTCTGAAAGTTCTAATGTTCTCAAAAAAATTTATTATTCATATTTATCATATATTTCGCTAATTTTAGAACTTTCCAAAATTTCCTAAATTCATACAGAAATAGAAATAGCAGTTCTGAAATTCCTTCATATAAGCAGAAATCATGCCTGTGTTACAATAAATAAATTTCAAAAAGACAACATAAAATTGGGCCAGGAGACGCAGTCGAAATGAGTTTTGTGACGATTTCGAATTAATGTGTTCAATTTCATTTTTTATTTCATATATTCACTCACAATCTCTTTTGTATTTGCTTCTACACATACATACTGTATTATATGAAATTTGTAATAGAAAATAGTTCCCATGTGTCGCAGTAGTGTCATTTCCGATTAAAAATTTTTTTTTGGACCATCGTGATGTACAGTAAATATTTGGATATTAGGTTGGTCCAACAAAAATATTTTTTTGACTTTTTCATGTATCGCCCCTTATTTTATAAATTTTGGTAATTTTATAAATTTTGAAACTTTGAGAAGTTTTTATAATTTTAAAATTTTTCAACAGATTCGAAATTTTGATCAATTCTATAATTTTATAAAAGTTAAAAATTTGGTAGAAATTGTTGATGTAAGAAGTTGGCTTTAGGGTCAGGTGAATGGAAACGAATTAAGTTGTTTTTTTAAACGTTTCGGCAAACAATGGTGGCCCTCATTAGTAAGTTTTATTAAATCTTATGAGAATTGGTACCAGATATTTGGCATGATGACGGAATTATTTCTCTAGAGGAAAAAAGCAAGATTTTAAAGTCGATGTTCACTGAAAACTGAGTGAAAACATTGAACATCCACGTTAAAATCTTGCTTTTCTCCTCTAGAGAAAATAATTGCGTCATCATGCCAAATGTCTGGTACCAATTCTCATAAGATTCAATAAAACCCACTGAAGAGGGCCACCATTGAGTGCCGAAATGTTTGAAGCAACTTAATTCGTTTCCATTCACCTGACCCTAAAGCCAACAACTTACATCAACAATTTCTACAAAATTTAAATTTTTGAGGATCAATACAAACCCCAGCGATTATTATGGATAATATGGGCAAAGTTGACAATATTGTATGCTTGAAACATTTTAGAAATTTCAGAAATTTCAGTCATTTGAAAAATGTTGAACATTTAAAATTTTTTTATAATTTTAGAAATGTAAATAATTTAAAAATTTGGAACATTAATTTTAGAAATTCGAATGATTTTAGAAATTTGTAACATTTCATAAATTTCAGAAATATTAGAAATTTCGACAAGTTTGAAAACTGCATGTCAGGGTACCATCGGATACCTGACGGCCTGGCGAACCTTTTCTATTGTCCGGCGCTCCGCCCCAGATCAAACTTCAGTTCCAAGTTCGACGAGGCGTTGTTGTGCTCAACCAGAGACTACTGTGTAAGTTGCGATGGTACTTTTGAAATGAAATTCCCATTTAATCTTAGAAAATTAAAAAAATTTCAGAAAATTTTCAACATTTTTGATAGTTTCGGTACCACAGTTTTCGCGGGGACAAATCATATTATGTTTAAGGACACGGCTGACCAAAGAAGTTCACTACCACTTGAGAAGGCGCCGCTCGCGAGTATGGTGCTAATGACTTTTTTATTCGATTTTACTGATTCTACTGATTCGAATAATTAAATTTAGCCACTAAAGATTAGTAGAACATTACTAATCCGAGTGATCTGCATATTTTTTAATCAATAATGGAAAAATAATTGTTTGGAGAAAAAAAATTTGTTTAGGACTGTATACATATAATAATTTTGGAAAAGTTATGAACATGGAAATGCCGAAAGTAGACAAGTTGGATGTAATGAAGCAATGCGATGGTATACCATTCTTAACTTTTTTTAAACAATAAGTATAATTAAATTATAATGCGAAATTGTAAACGTGACGTAGCAATGGACTCGGAATTATTCATATATTGTCAGGGTCTTTGTGCCCTACTTTTTGATAGAGTTGTTTTTGATTTTCAAATTTTTTTTTATGTTCAGTTATTTAGTGAACTTTGTAAAAATGATTTGCTTTGAATGAGGACGAACTTGAGTATCGAAAGAAGTTTATTTTCATTTCATAGACTATTTTCCTTACACAGAAGAAAATGTATGGCTTATGTGAATGAAAATTGTTAAAACTTAACTAACAGCTAGGGAAATTTCACATATTTGCCTAGCGAAAAGTGGTCCACTAAAGGTTAGCAAAAAATTATTAATTCGGTTAGTGAACGTATTTCCTAATGCAATACTGAATATCAACTAATTGCTTGATACAAATCCATAAATTCATTTAGGACTTTGTGTAATAATTTTTAAAAAGTTATATGCATGGATAACGTGAAAAATAGAAGAGTTCCATTAAACAAAGCGAAGGTGTTTATAACGTGACCTAGTCTGTTTCTATTTTCAGAATATTACCTTCAGATTCTTTGAACAAGGTTAAGAAAAATAAGAATCTTTCATAATTTTAAAATTATAACGGATCACAATTCTAGGCTTCATATATATATATATATATATATATATATATATATAGCAAAAAGTGGGTCACTAAGGATTACTGAAAAAATTAGTAATTTGAATGTTTAACATATTTCCTCATTGAATAGAGGAGAACAAATTATTACTGAGTAAAAATATATAAATTTATTCAAGTCTGTATTCGATAAATTGAAGCGATGGTGTCATATTCTTAGATTTATTGAAATAATAATAAGGTCCTGTTCTGAAACTGTAAACATGAAATAGCCTGTCTCTATTTTTTTAATATTTTCTTCTGACTTTTTGCAAAAAGTTAGGAAAAATAAGAATTTTTTTCAAATTACAATGAATCAGTGAGTTATGAATTAATTATGCATATTCAGGGCCCTCATTTGCTACTTTTCAACAGAATTCTGTTCTCGAATTTCAAACTTTTCTACGTTTGTAAATTTTTCTATTTTTCCACAAAAAATTGCAATTATTCAAGGAAGCACGAATTTATAGAATATATATTACTTAAATTATAACAATTGTTATGAGTAATGAAGCGAGACAGTTTATGAAGAATAGACAATACTACTTATGGCAGGTATAGGTTTTGCAATAGTTTTGGGAAACACTATTGGCCTGGATGATTTTATCAACAAAGGAAGAAAAAAAAGATTTGCTCTTAAAACAGAAATTTTTAAACAATAATTCACGGCGAGAAGTTTCAAGCTGAAAATAATAGAAAGCAGTTGAATTTTATCAAAAATACTAACTTTCATCAAAATAGTTGAATCCTCAACCAAAACAAATCAATGCTTAATCAAAGAGTTGCATTTCTAAACAAAACGGATGAATTGTCAGCTATGTTACGTCCAGAACGTAAGGATTCTAAGATTGTATTTTTTACTTCATAATTGTAGGCTTATTTTATATTTTGCACATTCAAAATCTTTCTACTCGACCTTCTGTATGTTTATCTACAACTCATTCATTTGTATTATATACTTTTATGTTAGGAACGTGCTTTACCCTAACTTTCCTGGCAAACTTTTTCTTTTATGTTTATATCTTTCAACATCTGTCTACGAGATTGCCAGCTTTCAAATCCTAAGGTCTATTATACTTGTCTCTTATTATCCTTTAAGTCTCTACGGCTATTCCATTTAATTGTTTTATTGAAGGTCAGCTAGCCCATCACTATGTCTTCGGCTTATGGAAAATTCCTCAAGGGTCTCTTTGGGCCTTCACCTAGCTCCTCCAATCCACCCCACTGACAAGGGGATTGTCCTAGCTATCCCTTCCACTCAACTTACCCTCTCCTCTAAATTTCAACCAAAATTCTCTCCCACCTCCGTGTACCCTCTAAATGCGATTCTAAACCAGATATTACTTGTCTTCGGTAGAGGTAACAAGTTACGCTTCGCAAATTATAATTCGGAATTGTACCTCATGTTTGTTATATTAAATATGTTGCCGTTTATCTATCTTATCTCAAAGGTTTTCATTGTGTTTAACCTGCTTCTGCCTGCATATATTTTTAATCAGGTTCGAAGAACACCGCGTCAAACTAGGCTCGGTGCACAAAACAAGCTATATACACGAGTTTTTAACCAAATAGTTAAATCATGAATTATAAAAGGTCAAGTTTTCATTACAAATTATATTTGCAGTTAGAAAAATTGATTCTAAAAGAAAAAGAAGGAATTTTCAACCATAAGAGATAAATTTTTAACTAAAATGATGAAAGTTTAAGAATAATTGAATACATTTTTAATGAAACGGTGGAAAATTTAACCAAGCAGTTGAGTTTTCAAAAAAAAAGATGAATTTTTAACCAGGAGGATTAACTTTCTACCCAACAAGAAGAATGTTAAATAAAATACTTGAATTTTCAACAAGATAGTTGCATTTTGACCCAGAAAAGATCATTTTCTGAATTGGAATATCAATTTTACAACCAAAAATGTAATAGTTACATTGCCAGCTTAAAAAACTAACTCAATGCAAAAAAAAAACACACATTTTCAACCAATTGAAACAAAAAACAGTTTAATTTAACCAGAAAATGAGAATTTTCAAAATTATCATTGTCTTGTTTATATAATTGAGAAAAAGTGCGCATCCTACTTTAAAAAAACAGTCTTTCAAATGAAAATTTTATTGTACATTTTGTCTTCTTTCCAAACTCTGATTTTTTTTATTATTATGTTATTTTTTACGATTAAAAGAAAAAGCACGCGTCCTATAAAAAAAGATCAATGATAAATTTGTAGTTATTTTTTGGATGAGTAACTTTTGTCTATTCACTTTTTTTCGTGGCTGGTGTCGTTTGTCCACAAGTTAATTTTTTTTATGTTTAATGCTATTTTTTACGAGTAAAATAAAAACTACGGATTAAACAAGAACCACCCGCCCTATTTAAAAGTGATTCATAACAAATTTGTATGTCATTTTCGGATGCACAATATTTGTTGATTCATATTTTTAGTACATATCTTGCATAGTTTAAACACGAACTGGAAATTTTGATCTTTGATTTTATTTGTTCAAACCACAACCGTCAGTCAATCATTTGAGTATACAATTTTTCGAGAAAATTCAAAAAGATTTTATGATAATCTTGTAGCGCCTTCAGAAAGCAACGTCTTTCTTTCTTCGAATTTTTTTTTTAAACTCGTGCGTTGTTTGTCTTGAAATTTTCATTTTCATCTGTTCTTCTTGTTTCTTCTTGCAAAATCCTCTCACTCTGATAATTTTTTTTCATCGAAAAAGGTCGTGAGAATAAATTGTTAGACTTTCCGAATATTACAAATAGCCGTACATAGAATTTTTGATTTAAAAAAAATTGCTTTAAAATTTTAAAAATGCTTTGACTTTTTGAATTTGTATCCAAACTAGCTGGCTAACGACCTTGACCTCCAGTTTCCGACACTACAAGATTGTACCACAGGCCAATCTAATAGTTTAATTCTTTCATAAGTTATCATGCTCCCAGTGCTCACATTCGTAAAAAACATGTTTTTCGTGCTGAGATGGTCTTGAAACGTCGACATTTGACAAAAACGGCGGTGGGGGGGGTCAGAGTTTTCAGAAATATAATACCATCTCTGATGAGAATGTAAAAAATTGCATGACACTATTTTCTTACTTTTTTCAAAGCTCACGCTACTCTTGACACAATTTTTAATTTCTGAAATCAGTGTCATGTCAACCTCGACATTCTTCTGATATATTCCTGTGGCGCTATTTGCTCTTTGTTGGAGGCACATTTCGTAAATGTAGCTTCTTTTTTCGGGTGACTAATACACTTTGACGAAAAACAATGATCTCACTGTCGGAAAATAGCCTTTTGAAGGTATAAAAGTCACAGAGTTCACGATATTTTTCTTAACAGCAACAGTTACACCTGTAATTGTATACAATGCGGGTTGTTATTAAAAACGCTTTCCTGACTATAGCGGTATTACTCAATTCTATTGGTAAGTTCAAACTTCAGAAATTTGGTGAAAAAGTAACTTTTGGGCAAAAATGAAGCTACTGTGGTAGAAAATTCAAGTTTTTGAATTAAAATTAACTTTTGCTGTTGAAAATTCATGTGTTTTGTGAAAATTCGACTTTTATTTAAGAAATTTAACTATTTTGAGAATTCAACTACTTGGCTCAATCCAAATGCTTTTTGGGGACAACTCGTCTTTCTCGGCAGAAAATTAATTTTCTCGACGGAAAATTCAATTATTTGGTTAGAAATCTAACAATTTAATGAAAAGTGTATTCTTTGTTGAAAATGCGACTACTGAGCACAAAATTTACATTCGTTATTGAAAAAATGGTGTATTTTGTTGAAAATTCGTCTTTGTTGGTGAAAAATCAATCTTATTCGTTGAAGTTTTAAAAAGAACCCCTTCATTGAAAATTTATTCTTTAACTGGGATGCATTATTTGAGTTCAAAGTAATTCTCTTGGGGTGAGAATAAAGCCAATTCTGTTGAAAAATAGGTTTTTTTGTTAGAAAATTAATCTTCTCGGTTGAAAATTCATATTTTTGGTTGAAAATTGATTGACTGAGTTGTCAATAATTCTACCTTGTTAATGATTAAACAATTTTCTTCAACATGTCTCTTTGGTCAAAAAATCAAACGCCTTGTTGAAAATGTATCTCTTTGGTAGAAAATTTAACAACTTGGTTAACAATTAATATTTGTCGTTGAAAAATCGTTTTTTTTTTGTAAAAAATTAAACTAATTTTTTTTGTCTGTTGAAAATTCGTTTTTTTGTCAAGAATTAATCTTTATGTTAAATATGTAACTATTTCATTGTTGGTTGAAAATTATTTTTTCTATTTTACAATAAAACTATTTGGTTGAAAATGCATGTATCTTATTCACAAATTCACCTTTTTCGGTAAAAAATTGAATCATTTGGTTAAAAACTCATCCATCATCTGAAAGCTTGAAGCATTTTGTAAAAAAGTTTCATTGGTGATTGAAGAGTCAACTGTTTTGTCGAATATTCATTTTTCTGTCAACTCTTCATCCAGTTTAATTCAAATAATCGGGAGGAATCCTAGTAATCCTACTAATGCGGAGACTTATACTTGTAATCTAGTCGTAATCCAGATACCTTGGAGTAATTTACATAATAGTTTTTAACTATTCTATTAAACAATTTGTTTTTAAACTAATTTTCTGAACATGAAATAAAGCTATTCAATTTTTTGTAAGAAGCAATCTTCTTTAGT
This sequence comes from Andricus quercusramuli, assembly GCA_932178445.1. Classification (NCBI taxonomy): domain Eukaryota; kingdom Metazoa; phylum Arthropoda; class Insecta; order Hymenoptera; family Cynipidae; genus Andricus; species Andricus quercusramuli. The sequence goes on along the minus strand of CAKNXH010063464.1, from coordinate 55,529 downwards.
TTAAAATTCGTCTTTTTTCGGTAGAAAATGAATCCATCTTGGTTAAAAATTCATATTTTGGTTGAAAATTGATCTATTCAATTTTTGATTCATTTATTTTTTTTGTCGTAAATTCGTTGTTTTTTTTTGCTTTAAAATTATTTTGTTCTTCTAAAAATTTAACTATTTCATTTCCGATTGTAAATTAATCTGTTTTAGTTGAAATATTAACTATTTTATTGAATACTAATCTATTTGGTTGAAATTTCGTCTTTTTCGGTAGAGAACTAATCTTTTGGGTTGAAAATGTATGATTTTGGTTAAAAATTCAAGTATTGGGTCAAAAAATTAAAAATTTGATGAGAAAGTAATTTTTTTTGTGAAGATTAAGCTTGTTGCAAATTGTTGAAACTCTTGTTGTTGAAAATTAGCCTTTTTTGTAGAAAATTTACCTGCATTTTGATATTTCTATTTTTCTGGCAAAAAATCCTTTTTTGAAAATTAGGTTGTTTTCTAATTGTAAATTTGTTTTTCAACTGAAGTAAATCACTTACAATGTGGCTTAATTCCAGTAACTGAAATTAATCCCAGTATTTTGAAGTCATCCGTCTTTTTCGGTAAAAACTCAATTTTCTTGGTCATTAATTCATATTTTTGGTTGAAAATTGAACTACAATGAATTGGCCATTCTTTAATTTGTATTTGAAATTGTTTCATTCTGACTATAAAAAATACTTTATTAAAAATGTCACAAGATTGAGATTCTTGTTTTTGAATATTAATTTTCAGGGAAAATGAACATTTGGTCAGGGAAAACTTAGAGAATTTTGAAAATCAAGTGTCCTCCTGAAAATTATATTTTTGATTAGAAAATTTATTATTTTGGTAAAAATTCAACAGTTTTGTTAAATAGTCTTCTTTTCTTATTTTAAAGTTCAACTGTTTTCTTGATGATTTGTCTTTTTTAGAAAATTCATATATTTTGGTAGAAAATTAACTTTTTATTAAAAATTCGTATTTTATCGTTGAAAATTCAACTAAAATATTTCTTGGTTGAGACTTCAACTATTTTCTTGAAAATTCGTCTTTATTTTCTGAAAATTTATCTGTTTTAGTAGAAATTGAGTTCTTTCTTGGATAAAAATGCAACTGATTGGTTGAAAATTAGTCATCTTTGGTCGAGGATTCAAACATTCATCTTTGTCGAGTGCAAATTCAGCGATTTGGTGAAAATTTATCCATTTTGTCAAAAATTCGATTATTTTGTTAGAACTAATTTTTTTGTGGTCGAAGATTAAAGTGTTTTTTTTTTTAAATTCTCATTTCGGATTGAAATTTCATCTCTGATGGTAGACCAATCATCTCTAAAATGCTGTTCTTGGAATATAAATGGTCATGGAAAAAATAGGGAATTTTGAAAATTAATGTTTTTCGATGACCCTGAATCAGAGCTATATGAAGCGTATTACCCTATATCTATTTTCTCTTTACGTAATTTTTTATGATGAGGATAATAATTCACCAATTTAAATTTCTTCCTACAGAATTAAGTTCACAGAGCACTTGGCCGCCACCTTCAACTCCTTACGTTGGGGAAAATGAAGTCAGTCGATCAGCAAAACCTTCACGTAAAGCCAAATCAATAAAAGAACATATTAATCATAGTCCACAATCCGCGGTTTCACTTAGGAGAGAAGTCAGGAAACAAAAGGCCAATGGGAAATTCTTTGACGATGAGCAGAGTTTTGCAGAGGTGAGTGCCCATTCGTCCGCTCACAGGCACGCCTTAAGCATTCGTCAGACAGGAAAACAGATGGCTGATACATACACTCATCAAGCAGCCTTTCAGCATCCACCAAATCGGCAAGCAGGCAAGTGTTATCTTCCCCCGTGTGTGTGTCGCTAGTAAGCGCTTTGGTGGGGGGCCTTGTTAGTTATTGAACAATTTTTTTAATATGTGTTTTTCCGTTGAAAAATCAAATGTCTTGTTGAAAATTCACCACTTTGGTGAAAAATTTAGCTGTTTTGTCGAAAAATCGTTGTCTTTTTGTGAAAATTTATTTTCTACTGTAAATTTAGCTATTCCGCTGGACCGCTGGGTTATCCGAACTGGTAATCCGGTGTAGTCCACTTATGATCCGCTTGAATCAATTAATTCGGAGTAATCCTAGTACTTTTGATTAATTCACACACTCAGGAAAAAGTTTGGTTGATTCAGCAATAATTTGGTTAGATCAAACAAATAAATACATTGCTATACGGTCAATCAAATGCTTGGTTGATTCAAGCAAATTTTTTGGTCAATAAAGTTTGGTTAATTATAATCAATATTTTAGTTTATTGTAATAAATATTTTGGTTAATCCAGCAAAATATTTTGGTTGTTCCAAACAAATATCACTTGAAATATCACTTGCAGCATTAGAAAATCGAACTTTCACCCAATTTGACAGAAAGGCTTTTTTCCATACATCTGTGTGAGGTTTTTTCATCACTTAAGAATTTCGAGGTTAGATTGCCTGCACCGGTGTGAACCCTGCGAACTAAACGTTTAACTTACGTTCAAAATGCTCTGTATACTTTTTCAGATCCCAGTTTTTTTTAAACACTCACATTCTTAGTGTCGTTCGTATCAATAATTTTTTCATTAATTCGCGACACGACGCACGATGAGAAAGTTTTTGACACGCAAACTGGTCACCGGCGTGGGCTGACATCATCTGTTTCGGTATGTTTAGTGTAGTTAATGGAAGTATTTGGTAGAATCAACCAAATTATTTCGTTACTTTAACCAAATCATTTTCTAATGAATAATATATTCTGCTCGACACATTTATTTATTTGAATCAACTAAACATGCTCAACTAAATAATTACTTTGAATTGACCGAATTAGTTCGTTGTGTTTCTTAAAAATAACCAAAGGTTTATTTGCGCTGACCAAACTTTTTAGTTTCAAGAAACAAATTAGGTTGAACAAAATGTTTGGTTGAATCAACTCAATCTTTTCTTTGAGTGAAATTAATACGTAATAATCCTTTTGTACTCCCAATAGTTCACTTGTCATTTGAAATAATCTATTTTAAATCCAGCGTAATCCAGTTCTAATGGAATGAAATCCAAATTGATTACAAATCCAACAATTTTGTGGAAAAATTACATTTTTAATTAAAAATTCAACTACTTTAGTACAAAAGTCAACTATTTGGTTTATAATCGATGCCTGTTGTTGAAAGTTCGTATTTTTTGTAGGAAATTTAACAATTTTTTCAAGTTCCATTTTGTTTGGTAAAAAATTAACTTTTTAAATATAAAATTCGGTGTTTGAATATAAAACGGTACTTTATAGCCCTGTGCACTTTCTTCTCAATGAATTAATTTAAAATCAAAATTTAATTATTCCATTTTTGGTTGGAAATTGATATTTTTTATTTGATAATTCAACTATCAGGTTGAAAAATTAGTCAAAGCTCGAGCTTGCAGCTTTATTTTTCGGTGAAGTCATGAAGTGCAAGAGTGTTTACTGTGCAGTTTTCCATGCATACAGTCGCAATATGGAAGAAAGCTTACAAAGAGTTATTTTTGAGTTGTACAAGGACATTAAATATTTGAGGAGCTCTCAAGATCAGCCGAGGAAGGACGTCAAGGAATCTTGTAAAGCTTCTGCGGATGTTGCTGCAAAAATGTTATCCCTCTCCAGCAAGTTATCAATAATTGAACAAGAAGTAGAACTCGTTGTACGCAACAACAGGTCAAAAAACATCATTTTTTTTTAACTTGAAGGATTTCGATTCTCATAGTCATGATTTGTTCGCTTCGGTTTCATCGATTTTCCATAACGCTAGCCTACAGATACCAAAGATGGCCTTGGCTGATGTTGACAGTCTTGGAAAATTCAAGAGAAAGCGACCGGTGTCAGTCAAGTTTACTGCTTCACGATGGGTCAAAACCGCATTTACGAGGATTACGCAATTTCGCAAACTAGAACTTGTTATCGTTAAGGAACTCTAACGAAGAGAGAGAGAGAGAGAGAGAGAGAAGGAGAGAGCTACTTAAACATGCCAGATCTTTAAAAGATGCGGGATTCCAGTTTGTGATTAAGAGTGCCACCCTTATCGTCAATGGTGAAGAACTTCGGAATGAGAACGTGCAATTCTTCCTTCGGAATTCAAAAAAGGATTATCCAAATTCCACCCTCCAGGAGTCCAATATCCCAGATGAAGATGAAAGTGACGCTTCTGAGTTCAATATAGTCCGGCCTACCAAGGCCTCCAGGAGAGGACGACCGCCTAAACATGATATGATAGATGCCACGCCGAAGAAACACATAGACCAATTTTTATTGAATGATGCTGCTACCCCGACGACTGCTAAAATTTCCTGTGATCGCCGCATTCCGAAGGCATAGCTTGTTGGTAGTTCCTCTGAGATCATAGAAAATGATCACCAGCCTACTGTTTCCACACGTCGCTTTTCTACACCTCTTTCAGATGTCCATACACTTACCAAAATTATATTTTGGAATGTTCACGGTTTTTCAAATCTGGAGGACATTACGGGCTCTTTAAAAAAATGTTACATTCTGTGCATTTATCAAACCTGGATGGATTCCTCAAGAATCGCTTTTAAAGCTTTCTCCAGGGACTTACTCGTCTTTGACTCTCCGGCAGTGAAAGATGCTATAAAAGGAAGAGCCAAGAGTGGCATAGTGATTGAGTTAAATAAGAATCGCTTTTCAGCAGAACTATTGTCAGTTGCGCCGGAATATATAATTCTAAATGTAAATTCTTCTGTGTTCTCTTTTATTCTTGGTGCAATGTATCTCGCTCCCGTAACAGATACTGATTATTCTTTCAATAATTTTGATGTGATTATTTTCTCAATACGCATGTCCTTTGCATACATGCCAATTTTTTCAGTGGTGATTTCAGTTGTAGGATTTTGAACCTCAATATTCTAGACGAGCAAATTTTCGCTAACAATGTTTCTTTTATGGGTAACAGATTATCTGTAGACAATTTTATTAATAGTAAGGGAAAATTATCAACTAGCTTCATGGAGAGTAACGAGTTGTTTGTATGCAATGCAAGGGCAAGCGGTGATTTTCCAGCACAGTTTACATTTCAGGGCGCTATGGGAAGGAGCGTGAATGATCTGATATGGTGTTCGATAAACAGTTTGCCTTTTCTGCAAGACTTTTAAATACTTAAAATAAAAACTTTGTCTGATCATTTCCCGATTGCTGCTTTTGTGAACTGTGCAGCCAAAGTCCTTCGCAGAGCCATACTAATCTCCCCGAGTCGGATAAGTTCGCATTTAATTTCGCTAGATCGGAGGAGTTTAAGGATTTGATGCGTTGGAAAAATGAAATTGCGAGTGTAAGTGGTGACGTTGACGAGATGAACGAGAATCTTGTTGGCACGATAAGAAATGTCGCGGCAGAACTAGGTATGTGAAAAGTTTATACAGGTAGGACGGACATTGTTTCCAGTAACAAACCATGGTATGACGCTACGTGCCGCGAGGCAAGGAAAAGCTTGACTGAGATTTTTCATGAGGGCAGGAGAGTAAATTTTGCTTGCGAAAGTCACAAGACTCATAGAATCGCTGCGAGAAATTATAAGAAGTTGCTGTCTACTAAGAAAGCCACTCACGAAAAGCGAATGATAGACGAGTTGGCTGCAGCACGTAAGCCTGCTGATTTTTGGTCCATTATTAATGGCCCTACGATTTAGGCCTCAAGCGTCAAACGTCATCAAACCTGAAATGTGGCAGGCGTATCTCCTGGATATGTTCCCTAGTAAGCTTGCAGACCTCGAATTCGCTTCAAGTACCTCCCACCCCTTGCTCGACAGTTATACAACTACAATGGAAATTAGGGACAGTCTCAAAAATATAAAGAAGCAAAGGCAGCAGGGTGCGATGGCATTGACTACAGCTTTTTTAATGGGCTACCAGAAAACTGAATTCTCTATATGGAGGATCTATTTGAAAAAGTCATGGTGGATGAAAAGGTTCCAAAGTCCTAGGGTGAATTATCCATGACTATGTTACATAAGAAGGGTGACACTGGCAATTATAGACCCATCTCCCTTGTTAATTGCATCGCTAAGATTTTTACGCAAATTTTGTCAAAAAGACTAACTGACTGGGCGAACGAAAATAAAATAATTCCGGAATTTCAATCTGGCTTTAGGGCTGGGAACGGGTGTCTCGACAACTTGTTTTCTTTGCTAGCTGTAATCCAGATTCGCCTGAGGCACCCAAGATCCACGGTATACGCATCTTTTATAGATTTTAAAAGTACCCTCCCCTCTGTGGCTCATAATATATTATGACAGAAATTACATACAATCGGGGTTCGCACTAAGGTGATTAATGTGATTAGGAATTCTTACGAAGTCGCGTATGCAAGGATTAGGTGCAGTAATAGTCAAACTAGCTCCGTTAAGGTAACTCAAGGCGTCTTGCAGTGTGAGATCCTAAGCTCCCTGCTGTTTTCCATTTTTATCGATGATCTAGAAAAGTTCCTAATTGAACAGAGGTGTAGGGGATTGCTATAAATAACTTAACTGAGGTTCTTTTACTCGCATATGCAGACAATCGTACGGAAAATTCAAGCGTTGCGTTTATATTGTGAGCAAAACATATTAACTGTGAATCTAAAAAAAAAAAACTAAGATTGTATTATTCCGCAAGAAGGGTAGCTCTTCTGTAAACAAGTTTAAGTCATTCCGATTCGGCGATGAAAAAATTGAGGTTGTGAATCAGTATCCTTACTTAGGTGTGCCACTTTCGTACAATTGTACCTTTTTAATCGCCGCTAGGAAATTTTTTAGCTCAGCCAACTCTGCGATAGGTGCGTCTATGCGAATAATATACGGCACCAAAGCTGTTCCTTGGTCTACGTACGTTAAACTTTTTAATAGTTTAGTAATAAGTACTCTTATTTACGGGGTGCAGGTTTGGGGACAAGTTCATTCAGATCACTTTGAGAGGGTACAGCTCTCATTCTTTAAGGGACTGCTGCCTCTCCCTCAATGCACGCCCAGTTATGCAGTTCGACTTGAAGCGGGTAGCCATGATCTTTCCTGTATGGTGCTGCAAAACTCACTGTCTTGGCTGTCGAAAAATGGAAAATGGAAAATACTCAGTACCCAAAGCAGTGCCTGTTGCGTCTCATTGGTTTGGCGCGGTCCGAGCAAGGAAGGGATGGTTCCAACTGGTTCAATGGGTTGAACCATTTTGTTAACTATTTTTTGTTTGAAAATTCTTTTATGCTTGAAAATTCATCTCTTCTGTTGAAAATTCCGTTTTTTTGTTATTGGAAAACTCAATTATTTTGTAAAAATTCAAACTGCTTGACAGAAAATTCACTTATTTGGTTAACAATTAAGTTTTGTCATGGAAAATTCATCTTTTGAAGGTTTCGTATCCCCGGGCTGGACGATTATTGTTTCGGTCAAGTGTCCGTCTGTCCGCCAGTCCGTCGTAAAATACAGCATCAGCATTAATGTTTGAAATTACAAAAGAGCATACGTGTCAACATTTGTAACAGAAAAAGGGCATAAGCACCAAAATTATCTTCAACATTTTCTTTTCAAAAATTTGTTGTTGGAAATTTTTTTTTCAATAATTTTGTTTTCCAGGCAGTTTTTTTTTCGAAAATTGTTTTCCAACATTTTTTACATGAAAATTTTGTTTCAAAACATTTTTTTTTTGTCAAAAAATTTGTTTCAATATTTTTCTTGTGGAAATTTTTTTCCCAAAATTAAGAAAAATATGTTGTTTTAAAATTTTGTTGAGACTTGAATAACGTCTTGATAGGCTACGAAATCCTTCCATGTATACGCGCAGCCACAACTTTGATTATTTTGTTGTACAATATTCAACTATTTTCCAAAAATTCGATTTTTTTGGTAAAAAATTAGTTTTTGAAATAAGCATGTAAATATTCCATTTTTTGTTGAAAATTTATCTTTTTTTTGTTTGAAAATTCGACTATTTGGTTGAAATTGCATGTATTTTATTAAATACATCTTTTTTAAGGATTCAACTATGTAGTTTAATGAAATTTTAACTCCTTGGTTACAAATTTTACTATTCTGTTGAAAAATTAATGCTTTTTGGTTGAAAAATTAATTTTTGTCTGAACATTGGACAAATAAAAAAATTTAATTACATTTTGAAAATTCCAGTTTTTGCCAAAAAATGTTGTTTTTTTTTAAATTGTTTTTTGCCTCACTGAAAATTTATTTTTTCACTGAAGTAATCCACTCGCAACGTGGATCAATTTGATTAACATGGAGTAATCTCAGTATAGTGAACTAATTCGTCTTCTTCGGCAGAAACTCAATGTTCTTGGTTAATAATTCATATTTTTTATGGAAAATTCGACTATAATAAATTGGCTATTCCTAAATTTTCATTTGAAATTAGTTTATTCCGATTATGGAAGATTATTTGTTAAAAATGTTACAAGATTAACATTCTGGCCTATGAACATTAATTGGCAGGGATAATAAACAGTTAGTCAGTAAAAACTAAGAGAACTTTGAAAATGAAGTTTCCTCCTAAGAATTATATTTTTAGTTAAGAAATTTATTATTTTGATAAAGATTCAACAATTTTGTTAGAAAGTCATCCTTTCTAGTTTAAAATTCAACTGTTTTGTTGCAAATTTGTCTCTCTTGTCAGAAAATTCACATCTGTTGGTAGAAAATTGAATTTTCATTGGAAATACGTATTTTAATGCTGAAAATTCAAGTGAAATATTCCTTGGTTGACAATTCAACTATTTTTTTCAAATTCGTCTCTTTGGTATGACAATTTATCTATTTTATTAGGAATCAAGTACTTTTCTGAATAAAAATGCAACTACTGGGTTGAAAATTAGTGATCTTTCGTTGAAGATTAAAAAATTCTGTTGAAAGTTAATCTGTGTTGGTGCAAAATTGAACTAATTGGTTGAAAGTTAAACCACTTTCCTAGAAAATCATTTTTTTTGTATGTAGATTCATCTTTGATGGTAGAAAAGTCATCTTACTCGGTTGGAATGAATCAATAAATTTTGAATGTTAATCCGAAAATTAATTTTATTGATCAGGAAAAAATCAGGCAATTTTTAAATCAAGTTTTTTGACCAGCCTGAATCATAGCCATATGTAGCGTATTACCCTATATTTATCGTCTTTTTACGTAATTCCTTTGATAATGATTAGAACTCACTAATATATATTTCTTTTTGCAGAATTGAATTCACAGAGCTATCGGCCACAACCTGCAGATTATAATTATAAACAAGAATCCAGGGTCCCAGTCAGGAGAGCAGTCAGGCAGAAACAAGCCAGTGAGCTGGGTGTATCCCTTGATCAGAGCTTATCTGGTGCTCAGACGACGAAAGGGCAGAACTCTTACAGGAACAGCTTGAGTTTCAAACCCGCAAGCAATCAAATGGGAGGCGCTTGGCAAGCAACCGCTTATCAGGCATCCGCTCAGCCCACACCATATCGGCAAGCAAGTGTACAGCCAAGTGATGGGCTGGATTTGACATTGGCACCACCAGGCCAACGAAATCAGCATGCACACGATGAGTACAGTGGTTCGTTGAATTTGCAACTGGGACCACCGGGACACAAATAATTCAGGGTAAAATTAATATACAATTCCGTTTGTGCACATAAGTCGAATAAAAGTGTTGAAAGCCAATGAAAATCACATTAAAAACTTTTCTTATATTTCCAACTACCCCTTCTCACCATTTTCCTCTCCATTGTCACTTAGCCGCCCGGTTCCCTTCTTTATCCACACAGTTATCTTCCCTAATCAATTAAAAAATAATTAGTCAAAGGAGGCATCGTGGCCCTAAAAAAAAGGTTTCGTAACCTATTAGGACCTAACCTATTAGTATCTCTTGGTCAAATTAAATTCCCGTTCATTTTTTTGAATTTTCTTCTCTCTAACTTAACGTATCCTACATCTATCAACATATATGTTTCTCTATCTTGAAATTTAGAAAATAATTGGCTGATCGCTTACTTTTTCATTTTTTTTGTATAATGTATGTAAATCCTCGGAGCTCTAACATAATCGGTACTTATGTAAAGACACCAATAGCTCTCAACAATATCAAAGAATATTAACCAAATGATCATTATGATCAAGTTTCGATAGAAAGAATTCAAATCCTCGCGCCCTTTCCCAAAGAAAAAGGCTGCCAACATTTGTAAAGAACAAACTCCAATAAGAAATACGTTAGAATAATCCTTGTTCCTAGACTGCTCAAGAAAGGCGCCTTAAACATCTTCTAGACCTCACCATCTGGTTTGAAATCCAGTTTAGATCTTGAATCTGCAAGAGAGTCGTTCGTAGATTGCATTTGTCAGGAGGGATTCCCTGCAGCTCAGGCTTGGACATGAAATTTGTCTTATATTCAGCACCAGGGTAAAACCTAAAGATTTGAAGGTGATTTGCCTGGAAGCCAGATAAGGTTCGATGATATTCCTGGAGATGAAGGACGTTAATCTAACATCATCGCTATTAAGTTGTGCGCTCCTAGAATAAAATTAGAGGACACATAATTATTGATAACTCCATCGGAATTCTACTAGCTACCTTCCTGTTGTTTAATTACTCGCAGTATCCTTTGCATTGATCGATATTGAAAGAGGACTTCCCCAGTGGCGGCGTAAGGGGGTGGCGGTGGGGGCGGTCCGCACCGGGTGCCAGCCCCGGTGCCAAGCATCAAGGGGTGCCAATAAATGGCAATAGGGGTGACAAAACCAAAGTGCCACACAGCAACCGCCCCGGGTGCCAACCCGTGCTACGCCGCCGCTGGACGTCCCGAAGCTTCGCCAAGAATCGCTCTTCTTGTGTGTTGTGACTTCGTGACAGAAAGACCTGTTCCGACTCCGTCGATTCTTGTCCTCGAGATTATGAAGCTGCCGATCTACTTTTATCTTTGATGTCTTTCGCGGGATTGTACTTCATCTAGGAGTTGCTTTCCTTAGGTTTAATTTAAGACAAGGAAAATCCTACACTTTGATTCGGCTGGTAAGCTTTAAGTTCACAGTAAAACCTGTAGACACGTGCCGCGGAATAAAATGTGCAATTCATTTTGTTTTCCATTCTTGATTGTATGTGGGATTACCATTACTCTGATATTATTTGCCCCTCTTCCCGAATTGATTTTGTTCGCAGACTTTCGGACCCTCCCGTTTTGCTGATATTTGGATGATGCATCACACCTTTTGCCAAATCAGGGCACGTATCTTTTCGATCTGAAATCTCCAATTTTGCGCATCTTGAACTCCCAATTTTGCGATTTTGTCGATCAGAAACACCCAATTTTGTTGATATAAAATTTCAGATTTTGCCAATCTAAGTTGTACCTATTGCCGATTTTTTTATTCTCAAAACTTGATAGAATAACTATGCAATTTTACGAGGGTTTTGAAAGTGGAAACTCGCGAATTCTGCAGTACTAACTATAATTAGCACTTTAGGCAGATTCTGATTTCGATTTTAAAAATTGTTAGAATTACCAACCCTAATTTATGTTCATGATATTCTCACCGTTTTCAAGATTATGAGTATATGGTTATTGTTACTATTTTGCAAATGTTGAGTAAATATTTCTGAATATAAGAAACCTTCCTCTTGTGCAAAACACCCACTCTGCTGAAAACTTAGAAAATCATCTAGTTGGTCATTCTGGTTCATCTCACTTTCAATAAAGTCCACTTCAGGATGAGAATCACTGAAGTGTGTTTTTCTGATGAATAGTTTTGAAGCCCTTGAGCCAAGGAACATCATAAATTGTTGAAGAATTGTTCTGATATTTTGATCCGAGGAAGAACGTGATATTTTGCTCGGAGATCATTTTTAAGAATTTTGCTGCTGATAAATGGTCCAAGAAAGTCTTGAAGATTATCTTTTTAGTTATGAATTTTATTATTTGTTTAGAAATTCGGATTCACTTCCGAAAAGGTCACCCAAGAATATTGACTTGAAACCATTGTTCGAGCCGAGGCGAAATTTAGTGATTACAATTTTTCATAACTGAACTTCCATTTTGAAACGCCTTGGTAATCCTTTGCATTTTAACGATCTTCAGGTGAAAAGAATCGTACGATTTTGTGCACTGATTCCAACAGTATTTAATCAAAATTTTTATTTATAAATAATTCTATGGGCACGGATATTTGTTTTGACATGCTCGAATTTTGTTACATTTTTTCATTTTTATCATTGTCATGAGATTTTGGAAAAATGCTTTAAACTATGACACAAGTTATGATACTCTTATACAATACTTTTCAATTTGAAATCTGATTGATCGGATGATTCATACTTTCATCATTTTTATAAACTCGCTTGGTGAACAATTGTCCTATTATGTATAAATGTGTGTGCGTGTATGATCGAAAACCTGTCTGTATATTTATATGATTTTAATTTCACCTAAGGGGCCGTTCAAGTATTTCGTAACGCAATTCAGGGGGTGGGGGTCCTCTAAATATTACTCTGCGTTACATGGGGGAGGGAGGGTGTTCAAAATCGATGTTACGTAACGTTCCCTTCATGACCTTAAAACGCATGTATTCTTCAAAATCTTAGTTTTTTTCTGCATTTGACAGAAGTTTTAGTCAGCGGCGTAGACCAATGATAATAGCAGTAGAGAAAAAATAGAAACATAAGTTTGACAAGACTTTTATTTATGTGAAAAGTGTACATAATCACCGATTCCAGGATGTCAAACCAAAAAAATTTCTATTTATATTTATTTATTGCTTATAAGAAGTGTTTTCCCAACAATTCTGGACAAAAAGCTCAGAATGAAAAAGAGGAATTTGAGATTAAGGCTACAAAACAGAAGGCTGCACGCTTCAAGTTTTTTACAAACGTCAGTTTCCGTACATAATATGAACATAATTTAAAACTTGTATTTTATTGATTACAATTAGGCCAATACCTCCATATTATAATCTTGCAACATCATCAGGGATCTGGAAATGGGATAAAGTCTATCTTTAAATATTGTGCTTAAAAAGCTACAATACATTTCCAAGATTTTTATGTCCCTTTAGAATTTTTGGTTTGGAAGACATTCGATTAAAATAATACTGACGAAATTAATCAATTTGATGAAATACAAAAGGTTTTTGACATTTGACAAATGTCTTCGTAAATGTACGTATAAGATTTTCATCTGTAAATCTAAAGAAATATTAGACAAATTACTGAATGTGTCATTCTATATTATTTCGTACGTTTAAACATTGTTTATACTTAAGTATTGTATAATAGTTATACCATCCTGATGAAACAACTTATTACCTACATTTTACTGCAAGAATTATTTAGTTTTTAATTTCCATATGGAAACGTAAGTTTATTTACATGATTTCAGTTCATGAGTCAAAATTTACCAATGGAAGAACGACCTTCAACTTCAAATCAGAACGTTCTGAAGAAAGCAGTGGAAAAAGTTATATATTTAGAAAATAATGTTCCACCAATTGAAGATAAATCTGAAGAAAGTAGTTCTGCAGAAACTTCAGAAGTACGAGCAGAGGGACTAAGAATATATAAGAGATATATTATATATATATATATATAATATATCTCTATTCCATGGGAATCGAAACCGAAACCGAATGGTGTCAGAAGTGGGATATATATATATTCCCTTGGAATAGAACCGAAGGGCTTATGACAAAGCCACCGAACGCGTCCTCGGGTTGCGGATAGAGGGTCCCCGTACCAAGGGTTTCTGCTGAATATGGATACAATAATTAATAAGCAGTCGCGGACAATTGTCCAGGGATGGTCCCGAAGGAATAACCCCTAAGCGAAGGTGTGAGAACCGTGCCGAGAGCTGCATGGCACCTGGGTGAGGTGTCTTTAACGGTGACTCTGGGATATCGGGCGATGTCTCAGAGTAATAGCCTTATCCTTGCACGCGGGGCTCTACAAGGATGGACGAACCCTTTCCCTAGCTGCTCGTGGGAACAACAATGAAACCAACAAACCACCAAAATGTTGTAGATGCGGTTCAAAACGATCGAACGCGCAGAGCACCCGACAATGGATCGGCAAACAATGCCGATCATCCTAGAGTTCGGGGTGCTGAAAATAATTTAGATGGAAACACAACGACGAACCGGCGAAACGCCCACATTGAGTGGACGGATCAACTTAAGAATGATGTGTTAGACTGCTACGATGCCAGTATTATCCCTGTTCGTGGAGGCTTTATGGCGCGTATGCATACTCTGTGGTGCCAGAAACACCCAGAGCTTCAACACGTTTCGCATCAGTCTTTGCGAAATCAAGCCGACTACCTCCGCAAAAATGGATATGTACGCGGAGCGCTTCCTCAACCGCTGCTTGAACAAGCTGCAGACGAAGATGAAACGACATTAAGACCAACCGCAGAAAGTAGGCACCTTCTTGAAGATGATGGCAATTTCAGTACAA
>CAKNXH010063464.1:5993-31071 GCA_932178445.1 Andricus quercusramuli | reverse complement strand
AGCGAATTAGATCATAGGTTTTATTCTCGCCTTTATGACCACCCACTGCGGAATCATTATGTTCCTTCACAATTGCCGCGCGCTCAGATTCTAGGGGGGTTCTAATATCACCATTGCAAACGGTTATGCTGAAATTTTCTTTACCAAAATTAATTCTTAGCAAATTCTCTATGTAAGACCAGGGAATAGAATTTAGGCCGTTGCCAGACATAGCGATGCTAAAGGTTCGGATTCCACGATCTTGTAAGCCCTGTTTCAAAGTTTCCATTGTTTTTTCAATGTTAATTAAGAGAGTTTTTTCATCAAAAGTCGATTTGACTACAAGATTAAAGATCTGAAACTTCTTATATAGGACTGAAACGATTTCGTGTAATTGTGGTTTCTGGCTCTTTGAATCTTGTACATTTATAGCTTCAAAATCCAGCAAATCTCTATTGATGTTACTTGTTAAAACACAATCGGCAGAGATAAAGTTTATTAAATTATCGTTTCTCATAAGGTGTCTATCCGGACTAAAGCTTATTACTGGGGCTAAAATAGGTCTTATTTCTGCGTTTCGAGAGGAAGGGATTTCGGGATATTCGTCAGGCTGCGCATATCGTCCTTTTTTTGCGTGTTGGTTATTGTCGATGTCACTGTCTTTCTTTCGTCCTTTCACTGTCTTGTCGTCAGAGTTACCACCAGTCAACAATGCCGTATTTCTGTGCCTATCGGCACCTACGAAGTTCCGCCACCCTATCAGGGGACCACCTTCTCCTCCTCCATCACTTTTAAATGCCGTATTACTGTCCCTGTCGGCACCTACAGACTTCCGCCACCCTATCGGGGGCCCACCTGTTCCAACACTTTCAAATGCCGTATTACTGTCCCCATCGGCACCTACGGACTTCCGCCACCCTATCGGGGGCCCTCCTTCTTCCCCACTCTCGTTTTCACCCTCACTAGCTGTCATGAACCTGTCGTCATCGTCACTTTCAGTCTCAGAATTCGTATCAGTAGTAAGATCGTTAGTTTCAGGTCGTTCGGTGCAAAGAAAAACGCGTTCAATCGGATATTCATTGAAGGGAGCGGGGTCGTTGGGAGTAATAGAATGTGCATCGGGTGGGTGATCATGCACGATCAGCACACGATGATCACAACCTTCGAGACGGTCGGGAGAGGGTTGAGTTTTGGGAATAGGTGGATTACGGGATAAGGCGTCTGCGTTATCGTTGATTCTACCTGGTTTATATTTTATCTCATATTCGTGCTCACTAAGCTTGATTTTCCAGCGCGCTAATCTACAAAACAGGGTCTTCAAGATTGTGGAGCCAAATTAGGGGTTGGTGGTCAGTTATAAGAGTGAATTTATGACCGTAGAGATAGGGCCGAAAATGTTTTACGGCAAATATAATTGCAAGCAATTCTTTTTCCGTAGTGGAGTAGTTGATTTCAGCGTCATTTAGGGTGCGAGATGCATAAGCTACGGGGAGGTCCTTTCCGATAGGCCCCTGGCTCAGAATTGCACCTAGCGCGTAATTAGAAGCGTCGGTAGTAACGATGAAGGGGCGAGAAAAGTCAGGGTACTGGAGGAGATGTTCATTACACAGAATATCTCGAAGTTGGTCAAACGCGTCTTGCTGTGCTTGACCCCAACAAAAAATCATATTGTGTTTTAAGAGAAGGGTTAAAGGCTTACTGATTTTCGCGAAATTCGGTATAAACCGTCTGTAATAGCCACACAGGCCCAAAAACTGTTTCACATTTTTCCTTCCTCTCGGTTGAGGAAAATCTTTCACGGCTTCAACTTTTCTTGTGTCAGGCTTCACGCCGTCTTTAGTGATAATATGTCCTAAATACGTTATCTCTTTACGCAAAAACTGATACTTTTCAGGTTGAAGTGTGAGTCCGGCTGTTTTCAATCTACCCAAGAGTCGCTTTAATTTTAATCCATGTTCTTGAAGAGAATTCGCGTAAATAACAATATCGTCCATGTAGACGAAAAGTTCGACACCCTGCAATCCACAGAAAACTCGATCCATGAGCCTCTGAAAGGTTGCAGGTGCATTTTTTAAGCCGAATGGCATCCGGGTAAATTGAAAGAAACCGCAAGGTGTTGTGAAAGCAGTCTTATGCTTATCCGCCGGGTCCATCGGAATTTGGTGAAAACCCAAAGCGAGGTCAAGAACGCTAAAATACTTCGCCCCTCCTAACTGGTCCAAAATGTCAGTAATATTCGGGAGAGGGTACGCATCCTTAATGGTTTTTTCGTTCAGAGCTCGAAAGTCGATCACCATACGCCACCGCTTATTCCCGTGGGAATCGACTTTTTTAGGAACGATCCAGATTGGCGAATTATATGGCGACTCAGAGGGTTCTATGCCCCCATAATCGAGACAGGTGTCGACATTATTTTTTATTTCGATTCTATGCTCAGGAGGGAATCGATATTGGGGATTATTTATAGGGTCCTAATCCGTCGTTCTTATTTTATGTTTTAGAACGTTAGTGGCGCCTAATTTATCGCCCGTCAGGAGGAACTGATAAGTATAGCAGCTGACATGCTCAAGAATATGTCTCTGTTCTTCGTCCGTCAATTCCTCTAAATTTAAAGTTTTTATTAATTCGGTCATTCTTTTTGCATGCATTTCCCGCTCTTTTTTACTAGGATCTTGTTTATCAGCGACACGTTGGCTAGGGTTGACGCTTTCAAATGCTTCTACTTCAACGGAGGGAAGGGTTAAATTCACATCTTTTGTAGTAGCGTTAATACAAAAAATTCTGACGAATCCATTTTCTTCCTTAGCTAGTATTTCTCCTAGGAAGATTCCGAAACCAGCGTCGATGCGCCGTAGATAACCTTCCTTTTGGGAGTTTGGTGCTACAGGAAGTGAAATCAATTTTAGTGTGCGAGCGGGTAATCTGACTGTCGTGTGGGTTACGAGAGGAACTGATTCGGAACCCATAGTCATTTTACCTTCAGAAAAGAGTAAATTAACGCGGTGACTACGAACAAAAGGCATTCCGATCAATCCATGTGTTTTCACAGGAAATCCATTAGGTGCGACATGAAAGGTGGCTTCCGTGTCTTTTATTTTCATTTTTATTTCACCGAGGGTTTTCACGGGGGTAGAAGTTATGCCGAATAAATGATAAATTATTTCTTTATCAACTGGAACATGCCTTTTAATGAATTTTATTTTGATTAAATTTAATTGAGAGCCTGTGTCAAGAAGTAATTGGGCACCCACATCCCTAAAGCCTTGCCCTCTTATATTGACAATGGGACATGATTCTTTGTTTTTATCGCTGATTTTTAAAACAACGCGTCTCATCACTGGCGCTTCATCATATTCGGACTCGAAATCGCGCCTATCTTTCGAGATCCTTCCTTGTTTAAATCCTTGCTCGCGTTTTTTGAGAATGACGAATTATTAGGTCTATTGCGACATGCATCGAAGGAATGGCCTATTTTTTTACAAAAATTGCAATAAGGAGCTCTCTCGTAATGCTTTTTTGGACAATCACGCGATAATGTCCTATCTCCTTGCAATTAAAGCACGCATTTATGGAGTTATTCTCCTCAGCGCGAGTATGCGCAACGCTGCGCCCTGGATGATAAGGAGTTCTGCGTTCATTATGCAAAGAATCCTTAGAAAATACCTTGAAACCTGAACTTTCGTTTCCTGAATTTCGGTTTAAGCACCCGCGGTGCTCGACTTCCCATTCCGCGGTAATCGCGATATTGATAGCTTCCTGTAAGCTCTTTGGATTTTCACGCGTAACTCTAATTTCTATTGAATCTTTAAGACCGCGAATAAAGCTTTGCACAGCTGACTGCTGTGTGGTGTAAGTTAGACAGGACAAAATATCACGACGTTCTCTTCATCTAATGCCTCAAGGGTGCTATTTAAAATGCCACTTACTCGTACGCCGTATTCGTGAACAGACTCGTTTTGTTTCTGGGCTACATTAGAAAGCATTGCCTGTAATTGATTAACGTCTTTGTGGCCAGAAAACGCAGATTTTAAATCAGACAAAAGTTCGTCTATATCGCGAAGTTCCGTATTTTGCAAAAGTGCGTCGGCATTACCAACAATTCTCACGCGAATCGCACGCAAAAGTAAGGGCCTTTAAGCTGGCGCGGTACAGTCTCGAGCATATTTACAGTCTCTTATGCATGTCTTGACTGGCATATTGTAACCGTCAAAATTTTGCGGCAAAAGCTTTAACGCTCTTTGTGAATTAACAAATGGAAGGTTGCTTGCTGAGAACCGTGCATTATCTATCGCTTCATTTCCCCGTGGAATTACTGGCAATCGAAGAAGGTGCATTTCTAAGGGTTCAGGCCTAGGCCACGACGATTGTCTAGAAGTCTCGTCGTTAAAAATCGGAATGCTTGAAGAGCTAGAGGAACCTGTCTGAGAATCATGTGTGGGCCTTACAGAAATAATACCTTGCGAGTTAGGCTCTTCGACGATTACAGGAAGGGCCACAGGTTTAATCTCTACTTCTTCCTCTATCCAACCGATATTCTTCCTAGAGTTACTAATTTTCGTTGATACTTCTCTTAATTTGCTCTAGTTCGAGAAAAAGGGGAACGATTAAATTATAACTAGATTAGCATTCAATTTCTGATACTATTGATGAGAATTTTCCTATTTAATAGGGAAATGGACAAAAAGGTGAAAATTTCAAAAGGAAAAATTTAATAATTTTTGAAATAGGCCAGATCTGTTGATAGAAAATAGAATGCAAGAAAATATTAAATTTATTTGAATTTAATTTATTAAGGAGAAAGAAAGAAAAAATCGTTCCTCTTCACTTGTGAATTTTCTTTAGAAGTCGCTCGCAAGGAGGCCCTTCAAACGGTCGAATTGGAGTAGAAAATTCGTACAATTAAAATATTCCAATAGGAGTACATTATTATACGCAAATCGCAGTTAAAATTCAAAATGAAATTAGGCTCTTCATCTCTGTTAAATTATTGCCATATAATTTATTTTAGGTTTAGATTCTGTTTTCAATAATAAATAATCTGCTATATATTTGAAATTAAGAAATTTATTTATTAAATTCGCAAATCTTATAATAAGAGCACTTTTTTATTTAAATGAAATTATAGCAATTTTATGACGCGACAGAAAAGAGACAAAGGAGAAGAGTATAATTTCAGATTATTCAACCTAAATTAGCCTAAAATTTCCAGGCGATCCGAGAGATTCAAGAAAAATACGCATACATAATTTTGTGCGACTTACCAGCAGATGAAATATTGTAGAGAGCTGAACAGCTAACACATGTATTTATACGGACGGAACGATTTTCAAAATTTTGAATTCGCGATGATGCAAATCTTCGCTGCTTTTCGCACAATCTTCCCTGGATCTACTGCTTTCCTCCTCAGGATCTGTTCCGTTTCCTCGGCAACTGCTCTGCTTTTCCCTTCCTGCTAGTCTGCTTCCTTGGCTCGTTGCGCCCCTGCAATTCTCAGGCATTCGCTCAATGGGACTTTGTATTTCCCATTTACCCGCGGGAAAACCGAAGATAAAACCCTCTTTCTTGGGAAAACTTCGGAAAACCTTGGGCTGAGATTTGCGGCGATCCCGTACTGCAAAACTGTTTGAATTTCGCGCTGCTGCTTCTTGAAGTCCTTCTGCATCCAGGTCGTCACACGTCTTCTTCTCGGCCTTTCCTACCCTCTTCCGCTTGTGAACCTTCTTTCGTCCTTGAAGGCGGGTTGATGAGTGGGAAGTAGCGACCTTCTTCTTTTCCTCTGGTAGTCTGGTCCCAAATGTCTTTACGAAATTCGCGGTTTCTTTTTCTTTAAAAGTTTTTGTATTGGCTCTAATTTTTCACATTTATTCTCGCGTTTACCGTACCGCACACACTTTCAACTTGAAGCACGTAGAGTTAAGTTGCAAAACAACTAGTTTTAAATTTCACAATCACGAACACAAACACCAGTTCGAAAGTTATTCGCGTTCGCGATCGCGAAGATTCCGAGTTCAGAGAATCCCACCGCACTGTCACCAATTAACGTAACATATCTGGATTATTTCAGGCGGGAAAGGTCGGTAAATTTGAATACAACAAAATTAAATTCACCAAGAACACTGTTTATTCAAACATAAGTAAAAGGGGTAACGATGACAAATACAAAATATCGATCTCTGCTCGGTAGCGAGGTACAAATCAATCTGCTGCAATTTTCTGAGACTGGCGGAAAAGCGCTCGTTACGCACCCCCATTTTTCCCACCTTCGATTTTCTTAGCCAATGGGATTCGAGTTACGGGGGCTGTCAGACCCCAAGAGGCGTACAGATTGCGTGCGCATGTACTCCACGTGGACTTGTAGTTTCGCGTTCGCTGGGGGTCCTGGCGGCAGTCTCAAATACCTGGGTCGGACAAAATTCGAAGGACCTTGGTTTTCAAACTCTCTCTCTAGAAGGTTCTTGCACCGTAATAAAGGCTTAACTGTAAAAACTACAAAACTTAGGAAAACGGCAGTAAAGATATAAATTTAGCGATTCTAATTCTATGGTTACTTCTAAAATTTTAGGCAGAAAGGTTCGGTTTTCTGAATTTGGCGATAAAAGGCCTCTCGGAATCGTCGAGTTTACAATTTCTTCAAACATCTGCTTTTTAATCCTAGGGTTTAGCTTCAGCTCACGAAATCTAATGAAGTTTACAATCGCAATATATATTTTCTAACTAAATTTCTAGTCGCACACATTTCCTAAAATATAAACGTAATCTCTCGGATCTCGCACGCATTTGATTTCAAATTGCCCGCGTTATATTGCTTGTTAAGATCGCCAGAAGGAGCGATGCATGTCATATGTTACACAGTCCAGTCGGTGCTGCCCTCCTCAGTTGGATTTCTGGAACTTCGATCGATGGAATTCAGACCACGGTTCCGGTATGTGGAACGTCGGCCGATTTAAGACAGCTGCCTCCGTGTGTTGACAGGTGTTGAGCCTAGTATGGCCGGGTGGTTATTTTCATAATCCTTGAGATTTAGATTACTGTGTAGTAGATTGCTCGATGTCCCAATGGGCCCCGTGATAGTAAAGTGACCTTGGATGCGTGAGAGTGACATAAAGCTTGGTGGGAGTGTTGAGTGTGGGTGGTCGGCATAATGCGCGGTGATGTTTCCTTACTGACCCATAGGGTACCAAGTCCAGCAGACGTCACCGATCCGAACTCCGGATCGTTAATTAGTGTTAGAGGTGTGTAAGAGTGCGCGATTTATACGAGTACGATAATTATATACGCTGAATTAATTAGTGTATATGTGTGCAATTAGAATGACCAATAGTCAGTTTGAGTACCCCAGAGCTCTCAGTAGTATCGTTCTCTCAACGGAGACGATTCTTAAAACGGTTAAAAAGTATGAAAAGAATAGTTTATAAAAAATGTCTTTCTTAAGGTAAAGAAACTGTTTCTCTTTAAAGTTTTCAAAATTAATGGTTAAAAATGAAAATCTACTTGCAAACAAAAGTGTATTTTGTAACCAATCCTGAATCGCCCTAGATTTACATCTAAAGTTTCAAGAAATCGGGATATTATCAATAACTAAACTTAATTAGGATGCCAAAACTTGAGAAAATAACAGTGAAAAACCAAGAATTTCTTTGAAAGTGTACAAAATTCAACATGGTGTCGTGTCGCTTGGATTCAAATCTCAGAGCTCGGGCTTCTTAATCTATGTCAAACTCTTAACGTTATTGAAATTCGTACTTTACAAACTTCTGAACTGTACAGCATTAACCTTTTGAAAATTGTTCTTCAGTTTCTTCATCGGAAAGAGCACACTGCAACGTGTAAAATTTCAAATCCTGCGCAAGTGTTAGTATGTGCTCATGTAGATGAGTCGCACCAATACAAGTTACACAACTTTCTACATACTCTCATATACGAGGAAGTGAGGTCACGCAGACAAGTACACATTATTGAGAAGATACTACGAGAATATGACTCAGTGCTTTTTGTGCTGATTTATGTTCTGTTGCAATTGTATTGCTGAGTGATCCTTAGTTTAAAGGAAGTTCATCATTTCTCCTTTTTTCCAATTTTTTTTACAGAAGGAACTTTAAATTTTTTGGGACTGGCACAATCGCTGCTATAAACAGCTGTCACTCTCCGTGGTGATTTAATGATAGCGTGAGGTTAAGTCTATAAGCTTTCTTGTTTGAAGCATCTTTCCAAGTAAGTCTTTCTTCTCATGTAATGTCCGAGAACGAATGTTTCTTATTTATATCTTATTCAAAAATTCAATTGCCTACTCGTTAAAATGATTTGCCTTATATAGAGATTTTTGTAAGGTGAACTACCAATAATAAAGAATAAATAGGTTGATTATTCTTTGAGTGTCAAACTGATCAATTTGTCAACATGGCGGATGATTTAACGAGATTAGGTAACGAACTGTTTAATTTACACCAAGCGATTTTAAAAATGGAATTGAATTTTAAGAAGATTCCTATTGCGAGGCGAAATAGCACTACTGATCGAGGCTGCCTCGATTTATTGAAAGAAAAATAGTCATGCTTTCTTAGATGCGTATGATTTTATCAACAATCAAATCTACACTCAAGTCTCACATTGTTTTGAACATAATTCTGCTGCTTCTAGAGATCATAGTATGGAACATAATGTTAATATTCCCAAATTACCGAAAATTAATGTTCCTTCATTTTCGGGCAATTACATAGATTGGGAAAACTTTCGAAATTTATTCGAGGTACTAATAGTGCATGATGATTCTTTGTCTAACGTTATACGATTTCAATATTTAAAAACTTCATTAACAGGAGAGGCAGAAAATTTAATTAAACATGTTAAAATAACTGAGGCTAATTTCAAACGACTTGGGAAAATATTAAAAGGCGTTATGATAATAAAAGGTCTTTGATTGTTGCTCATCTGAATGAAATCGCAAATGTACCAAATGTTAATATCAATAATAAAATAGTGTGTCCAGTGACGGCGTAGCATGGGTTGGAACCCGGGGCGGCACCACCTACTTCAATGACCTTTTTTTTTTTTTGAGAAGTCAGTACCTGGTCACCCCTGATGGGCCCGCACATTGTAACCGACCCTGGAGCCCCCACTACCCTAATTGCGACCCTGGTCACCCCTTACTGCCCCTTAGTGGCACCCCTTGATGCTTGGCATCCGGGCGGACCACCCCCACCCCTCACGCCGCCACTGAGTGTGTCTATTAAATAATTACGTTCACTTAACGCGTTCCACCTTGATAGCTACCGCAATTATTGAATTAGCAACGGATAATGGCAGATCGAGAAAATTCAGGGTATTGTTGGATCGGGATTCAGAGTGTAGCTTTTTATCTTGAGGGCACGTGACACAGCCAAATACCTACATTACCGACCTCACTTCTTCAATTTTCAGTTTTTTTTTTTTTTTAATCTAAGAACTTTTTTTTGTAAATAAAATATCGGGCTGAAACTTTGGAAAATGTATGAGAATACAATAAAATACGTTTACGTACCTTATTCGAGGAAGAACTTCGCAAAAAATTATTTTCGAAGAAATTAAAAGTGGGTGCATTTTTTGAACCTGAGAACTTTTTTTATAAGTAAAATATCGGCTTCAAACTTTGAGAAATGCAAGAGCCGACAGTAAAGTACACTGTTAGAAAAATCTGTATGAAATTTAACATACATGTGTGTGAAGCAAATATGCACTGTGGCTACTGAAATTCAATATACAAGCGTATATGAAATATAATATGGATGTATATTAAATTTAAGATGCATATATATATTAAATTTAATGACATGATGTTTATGAGTTTTAATACACATCTATACTAAGATTAACACAGATGTTTCTTAAATTTAAAACACAGGTATATTAAAGTTAATAATACCATGCTTAGAATTTTTTCTATACAGGTATATTAATTTTAAGAGAAGAGTAAAAAAATTTATATATCTTTTCGGGAAAAGCTGCAAAAAAAAGTTTTGACTCGAGCATTAGCAAAACCATCAGAATAATAATGAAACCCATTTTTCAATATTATTGTTAAAATATTTTTAAGGTATTCTAATATATATACTCTGTTACATCTTTTTACAATTACAATTTACATTTACAATTAAAGTTTTTATTTTAAATGGAAATTTAACGCTGTAACATTGCTAAAACTTTATAGAAATATGCAATTTAATGTTTTGAAGTAGACAAGTAAAAAAATAATAATTTCTTATCAATTCGTTGTTGACAATTTTTTCAAGTTAAAAATTTGTAAAGTAGTAACGTTAAACTTGTTATTTGGAACATTTTTTAAACCTCATTTGCACATAAAAATACTTTTTAAGCACATTCCCTAAAAACGGTATCGAAAGACCTCAGTCTTCTTTTTGCTCCTTTTTCTCTCATATCTGAGACCACTAGGGGATTTATTTCGAATATAAACCTGTAAAATACAATACAAAACATTATGTATATACAATTATAATGCATATAATACAATAAATGATATATTAAATAAAGATACCTTTGTAGGAATTCGAATGACTTCCCGAAAGGTGTCAAAAGATGCCTGTGAATAGTAGAGCTCTTAATATTGATATTTAGAGGTCGCTCATCGCGAATTTCTATTTCTCATTTGAATAGCATGTGAAAAAATTTTTCTTTAATTTGGAGTTTTGTAACTCTTGAACGGCTTAATGAATTGCCAAGACCATAACATATTCTTATAGGGAATTCGACGCTCTACAAAAAAGGTCTGCTATGATCTTTTCATAAATGTACACCTTCAAAGGTTGTTTGGCTGATTTTTACTGTCATCTGAAATTGTACAGAGTTAGACTTAGTTTCTTTTTCTTTTGTTAATTCATTCATTTCCGAAAAAGGGAAGGCACCTGAAAATAAAACTGTAAGCTCTGCGCGTAGTTCGAAGGTCAGCGCCGAGCAGGTAGAATGGAACCTTTTCGCACGATTTTGTGCGCAACGGATTAGGAAATTTGTTTTGATTTCTGTAATTGTAACTTTCTTAAAGGTTCAGGAAGTTCAAGTTGAGTCTTCGTCGTGAGAGGTTCCGTTTTGTACGTGTGAGTGAGCGGGTCTTGTTTTGGATATCAGTTTTGCTATTGTGTGTTGGATATCAGTTCTGCCATTTTGTGATGGATATGTGTGTTTACCATTGTGTTTTGGTTTTACATCTGCTCGCCGTTGTATGGATTGAGTTGTGGCGGACTGGTTGCCATTCCAATAATATAAGTCTCAATCTTAAGGTCTGTAATTCCTGTTTTATTTATTGTGATTGCTATTTGATTCTCGGCTTTTTCCTCCACTCTTCAAGTGGAGGTTTTTTATGCCATAAAATAAACTCTTTCGTTTGCAAGTAAAATTCTGCTGTGGTTATTTGAACCCCAATACACTCCACTAGAAATTAAGTGACTGATAATTGCTCAAACTCTAAAAAACAATAATCTAACTCAAGTCATCACATTATCAAGTTTAATAATGTAAAAGTTATTTGTTATTCAAAGTATAACAATAAAAGATAAATTTTCAAACAACGTTAAACTTGATAATGTAATGACTCGATTCAGATTATTATTTTTAGACAAAATTTTAAACTATAAAATTTCCGAAAAAACTATTCAGATAATTAGTGATAAATTCCAAATTTTGGCCAAATATTGAGAAAAAAAAACGATGAATTTATTATGTGTTCAACTTTAACCTTGAATAACTTTTGAAGGAGTAAATTTATGAAAAAATCATAAAAGCCCTTTTTGTAGAACGTCGAATTCCCTACAGGAATGTGTTATGGTCATAGCAATTCAGTAAGTTATTCAAGAGTTACAAAACTCCAAATTAAAAAAAAATCACATGCTATTTGAATGGAAAATAGAAAATCGCGATGAGCGACCTTAAAATATTAATATTAAGAGCGCTGCTTTTCACATGCCTCTTGTTACACCTTTCCGGAAGTTTTTGTGTGGGGGTTTCGAAAAAAAAATGGTCGATTTTTTTGAACCACCCTAATATATACACATACATATTTTTTTTTATTATTTGCCTATGAATAGTATTAAAAATATTACAATCATTAGAAAAAGGAAACTATATTGTTATAAAATAAATATACATTTCAATTATGCTGTCAGTAATATTAACAGGGATCACTTAAAAAAATTTCTTGTTCAAGTTTGATATACTTAGGTCGTTGGAAATCCATTCGCGGTAATATAAAAAAGCCTGCGAAAATATAGAATTTTTTTAATAAAGAAATGTTATGTATGTTTTAAAATTTCCTCATGCTCAAGAATATTTCCTCTTTTAAAAATTCCTTCCTCAATAATTAATCGTGATACTTATAAGTATAATTAAATATGTCTATCAAAGATTTGTTATTTCATCCTTACCATAATTAATATAAATATTGAAAGTAAATTGGAAATAACACTCTCTAATGCGCTTGAACTCAAATTGATAATAGTTCAAATTTGAGCGCCTAAAATATTTTTCACTGGTAGTAAACATATGCTCACGAACCGCGTGTCCTTCTTCATGTATTTTCATTTTATAATATTAAAAACAAGCTATTTAAAAATCCATAATAATAAATTTTTTAATATTAAGAATTCAAAAAATTTTGAAACAAAATCTCTTTGAAATTCTTTGGAACCCTTTGAAAGTTATCGGATTTCTTCATATCCCTTGAAACTGTTGAAATCCGTGAAATCCCTCGAAATAAAATTTAATCTATTCCCTAAAGTCCTCTAGAAATGCGTTTAAATCTCTTGGAATCGTACAAATCCATTAAATTAAGTAGAAGTCATTTGAAACTCCTTTCATATAAATTAAATTCAAATTATTGAGTTCATTAGGTTTAGAATAATTAATAATAATTTAATGAAAAATTATTATTAATATTAATATTAAATAATTTATAATGATTATATTGAGTTTATAATATTACCGAATTGGAAAAATCCCTACAGTTTATAGTATTGCTGAATTGAAAAATTCCCGAATAATAAGATATCCGAACTAGAAAAATTGCATATGTAAACAATTAAAATTTTTTCATTGATACAAAAAATCATTTTTAATATAACTGTAATTGTCATCATTCTATTAAATTTAGAAATATATAACTCAAATTATTTTTTGAATTTGGGAATTTTTTATAATTCGGCAATTTTTTGGGTGGAATTTTATTATTCGGGAATTTTCAAATTTGGTAATATTAAAAGCTTTCGGGAATTTTTCAATTCGGTAATATTATAAACTGTTTATGAAAATTAACCGTTTAAATAAAATATCGCTGCATTTTTATTTTCTAATAGTAAAAGTATAATGCTTCAACAGAGTTAATTACAAAAATATTAAATTACACATACAATTTCAAAATACAAAATTTAAATTGCATAGTTTCAAAACGAACCTAAATATTGAGGAACTTCGAAGTGAAAAAGAAACACTCAATAGCGAATGTGAAATTTAAAATTGCATGATCCTTCAAAATTCTAGCAATCATCAACAATAAACAATATTAGAGCGGGTTTAATACATATAATTACTTTGGATGGATTTTTTTCAAGGTTCTCCTGCAATTGATATAATATATAGGGTGACCAGATGGCTTGGGCGGAAAATCATGACATTATCCCACTTTTCACCCTTTGAACCTCTAATTCCTCCGATGCCAATACAATTTAACTTAAGGCACGTTTTTTTTAAAGGATTGCTACATAACAGCAATTTCGGAATTTCCTGAGTTTTCCCTGACTAATTTTTCATTTTCGCTGACCGATACAAATTCTTTTTTTCCAGGTTAAAGTTCAACATTTTCTACAAAATAGTAACATTTTCAACCGAAGAAATTACTTTTCAACCAAGACGATTAAGTCTCAACCAAAAAAAAAACGAATTCTTAACTAAAAAAGATAAATTTTCAACCAAAAATAGAACAATTATATTTTCAGTTTAGAAAATAAATTTTTTACAGGGGCAAAAAAATTCTCAATCAAAGAAATTAGTTGTCAACCAAAAAGATGAATTTTTCACCTAGAAACTTAATACTTTACCAGAAAAGACTAATTTTCAACAAAAAACATTAATTTTTAACTGCAAAAGATAAATTTACAAACGAAAATGTAACAGTTATATTTTCTGTTAAAGAAAATTAAATTTTAACGAAAAAAGGAGAATTGAAAAAAATAGTTGATTTTTTAACCAAAGAAATCAGTTGTCAAACCAAAAAAATGAATTTTTCACCAGGAAACCTAATATTATACCATAAAGGACCGAGTTTTTCACAATATAATAAATTTTTTGACCAAAGAAATCAATTTTCAACTACCATGATATTAATGATGAATCTTCAATACAAACAATTAATTGTAAATCAAATATTAGAATTTTCGATCAAAAACATGAATTCTCAATCATAATGATTAATTTTCTACTTAAAAACACGAATTGTCAACAAAATTCATGAATTTCCAACTAAAAAAGATGAACTTTCAACACCCAAAATGGAATAGTTATAGTTTCAGTTAAAAAAAGTAATTTGAAAAAAACTTTTTTTTTGTCAAAATTTTTCAATTTCCGCCCAAACAAATTAATTTTCAACGAAATACATGAAATCTGCACTACAAAGATAAAATTTTCAACCAGAAATGGAATAATGAAATTTTTAGTTAGAAAAATTATTTTCATGTAAAAGGCGAATTTAAAAAAAAATTTGAATTTTAAAACAGAAAATATAAATTTTCAAAAAAAAGTTAATATTTGACTAAAAAGTCGGATTTTCAAAAGAAAAGTTGAATTCTCAACCAAAAAGATTGAATTTTTTGTTTTAACTAAATTGTTGATTTTCGAACAAAATAATAAAATGATAGCTTCATTCCCTGAGTTTATAAATTATATCTACAAATATTTTCTTCGAGGTTAACATTTGTATTTAAATAATTGATTACAATCTCTACGATGTGTTCATTAATTTAAATACTTTTTAGAACTTCCAATTTTTTTAGACAAATCGATATTTTCCTTTCTTTTCAGATATTAGTATAATTCCACACGCACAATAAAAATCGCGAGTTTTCGTTCTCGGGCATTAAAAATCACGACGTGACAAAAAATCAGAAAATCAGGATAGCAATAAAAAATCGGCACCTGTCCTGATAAATCAGGACATCTAGTCACGCTAATGATATATTCTTTCGGAATTAATTGTCAAGTCGAAAAATTTAAAGAAAATAGAAAAGAGGCTTACGTATTTCAGGGTTAGAATCCTCCTAGTATTACTTGTATATGAACGCAGCTGCAGTATAAATACCAACAATACTCTTTTCGTCTTGGGAAATATTGAAAAGCTACACATATGTATGATTATTCTGAAAAACAGCAGTTTTTGATTAAAATCGCTTATTCATTAACCAGTTAATTCTGATTGAAATAACAAACATATGATGAAACTTTAATGGCTTTACTTACCTAGAAACATCAAGACGTGTTTTTCAGGCGTATGTGATGCTTTAATGCTTGCCAAAATCACTTTTTTTCTAAATTTATACAATTTGTACTGATTTTTTTAATTTTCTCATTAAACATGCACGTGCACGCCACGAAACGCCGGTATTCCTCGGTAAGGCTGACCGTCGGCGTAAACCCAGCACTGTGCGCATGCGTGGCGTCCACTTCGATATATTAGTGCGCGCAGTATTGAAATTTTATATACACGAATTGAAGAGTTATATGTCTGTATATTAAACTTCATATGCGCCATTTTAAAATGCATATTCATTGTATATATATTTCAATTTCATATAAAAAGTATATTAAACTTCATATGCCCTTGCATATTAAAATTCCAAACATTTCTAACAGTGTACGTTTATGTACATTATTCGAGTATAAAAGATGCAAAAAAGAAAATTCCAACTAAGTGTCAACTCCGGTTCCGCTTGCCAGTTCGGTCGGTATTTGCGATGGGCACGACAATGCGAAGTCTGGTGGCCACTAATCGAGGCTCTATCAGCTGGCTCGTCTACATCTGAAATATGGGGTCCACGCTTCAAAGATTGGTAATGTGGTGTTCTTACAATAATATTTTTTGAAGGTTGTTTCCAGCATAAAAGTTGAGTGAAATATGTTGTTTCAATGTTGAATTATTTAAGTATTAAAATCGCTATTGGCCTCGTTCAGTGGCCGCCAGACTTCGCATTTTCGTGCTCATCGCAAGCGTTGTTGACATTTAGTTGGAATTTTTCTTTTTGGATCTTTTGTACTCAAATGATGTACATAAACGTACTCTGTCGGCTCTTGCATTTCTCAAAGTTTGAAGCCGATATTTCACTTATAAAAAAAGTTCTTAGATTCAAAAAATTCACCCAGTTTTAATTTCTTCGACAATAATTTTTTGCGAAATTCCTCATCGAATAAAGTACGCACACGTAGTTTATTGTCTTCTCATACATTTTCCAAAGTTTCAGCCCGATATTTCATTTACAAAAAAAGTTCTTAGATTAAAAAAAAAAATTGCAAAATTGAAAAAGTGAGGTCGGTAATGTAGGTATTTGGCTATGTCACATGCCCTTAAACGGTACTTAAAATTTTAAGACCCTCTTATCGTAAGGTTATTACTCATGTCTACGGTGTGGGAGGCGAATTTATAGGTACTGCCGAAAGACTAGCAAAAGTTTGGTTGCGTCTAAAGGAAGATAATCAAAATCCTTTTTCTTTACAGGCTCTTGTTTTACAAAATCTCAGTTCTTATTCCCCACCAGAATTTTCAAGAAAATTTGACCTTCAAGAATTATGGTAGCCATGTTTAGCTGATCCAGATCCCTTTGGGTTATCAGACATTGATGTTATTTTAGGGGCCGAGAAATTTGGATCGTACTTGTTGCCTGGCCTAAAAAAAATAGTTTAGAAACTTCGAACGACCCAAATAACATCTTTGGTTGGATTCTTTCTGGTCCAGTACGTCAAATTTCGGAGTTTAGTTCCACCTCCGCTCATTTCAGCATCACGACTGAAGCTCTTCACGAGGATTTATCTCGTTTTTGGAAAATAGAGGAAGCTCCCTATGAATCTCTCTTAACTGAAGACGGAGTGCACTGTGAAGAATATTCAATAACCACTCAAAAACGCAATATAGAACCTAGAATATGTATATAATCACGGCAATATATAGTTCGATAACCATTTAAAAATGGTCCTCCTATAGAAATAGGCGATTCTTTCGAAAAGGCTAGATTAATATTTGGGTCAAAATATCTCAAGTGTTCCACTTTTAAATCTATATAGATCTATTTTCGATAAATTTATACAGTTTTCAATTCATTTTTATATCAAAATAACTGCCCTAAAATATTTTTGCGAAAAATTCAGTTTATCAAAAGTTATTAACAATCAAAGTTCTTGATCACTTTTTTTTCCAAAATTAATTACTCCCGAACAGTTCATCGAAATTCAATAATTGAGTCATGAAAATTTTTGCTACGAAGTATACTTTACGCTAAAAAGTTTTTCGGTAGTAAAACGCATTTTTTATTGTTTAAATAATCGTTTGTTTTAAACGATTGAAAATTAATTAAACTTCTCCGCATGTAAAAGACTTCTTTCACGTTCCAGTAGATTCTGCAATCTCTTCCGAAAATTTTTGTGAAAAAAAAGTTGGTATTTTGCAGTATTTCAAAAGTTATTGATTTTTTGTGACCGCGCTCCGACTTCTAGCGCTAGTCGAGCACGCACAATTATGTAAACAAATTCATATTTAAGGCGTTTATTGGAAGAAAGTAATCTTTTTTCTTTTTTAGTAACTTTAAATTATATGACTGGTAATATTTCGTGATTAAGATTGGTCATTCGCTATCATTTGTTTATTTTATAAACAAAAGCATAGTTCGCTCACTTATAGGCAGAAAGTAATAGTTTTTCTTTCTAATCGTCTTCAAATTATATAGGTGGTGATTTTTAGTGACGAAGAATTGTCAATCGATATTATTTGTTCATGTTATAATCAAATCTTATAAACAAATGCATAGTTTGACCAGTCATAGTTAGAAAGAGATCATTTTTCTTCCTAATCATCTTTAAATTACATAAGTGGTGATATTTAGTGACGAAGAATTGTCAATCGATATTATTTGTTCATTTTATAAACCAATTGTATAAACAAATGCATTATTTGAACATTTATAGATATAAAGCGATCGTTTTTCTTTCTAATCTTCTTAGCGTAAAGTGTACTTCGTAATAAAATTTTCGTGACTATATACATATTTTTTTTTTCTTCAGATTATATATTGTGTTTTTGAGTAGATATTAAGGGGGGGGGGGGGGCCTGGAGCGTAAAAAAAACACTTTTGTTATGAATTTTTTTCAGAAATATGATTATTTTCAATTTACTCCGATAATTTGTATATTATAAGGCATCATTTGAAAAGCATTCAGTTAATTTTTTATAAGAAAATAGAAAGAAATAAGCCAATGACAGAGCATTTCCCAAAACGCCGTTTCAAAAAGATGATTTGCGGTGCCCACTGTATCTCATCGTAGAATTAACTGAATCAAAAAAGTAAAAATGGTTTGGTAAAATATATGTTTTCCCTCCCCCCAACGATGCGTATGAGTTTTTTTTCATTTTAAAATTTTTGATGGTCATTTTTAACAAAAATGGCGATATTTTACGAAAAATTCGGCCATTTTGTAGCTGTAATTTTTTGTTTTTAGAAAAAACTTTTTAAAATCGTTGGGGGGAGCTATTTTATATGCAAAAAGTGTGTGCCAAATTTGAAAAGAATCGCTGATGTAGTTTTTGAATGACAGTTGGCACGGGCTTGCAAAAACGTAGTTTCGAGAAAAACAAGTTTAAAGATTTGAACTATCGTCTCTTGAAACTTTCGATGTTCTCGGCATTACAATCAAAATTTACAAAGAAAACTGGAGAATAATATTACAAAATCACTGCGCTGCATCTGCTCGACTGAACGAATAACAAAATAGGGATTCTCCGAATATGCACGCTTCTTCTCTGAACTGCGTCGTAGGTACGGGGACTTAAACGTCTATATCATCAAGAGTTTAGCTCCGAATGAATTGAAATTTTGACACAACATTCTTGATATGTTTTACTTTAAGAAAATGCAAAACAAAATATTCGGCAACTTGCTTGACCCCCCCACCCCCCATGCTCTTCACAGTGCACTTCGCCAAAAATGAGCGGAGGTGGAACTAACCTCCAAAATTTGACGTACTGGATCAGAAAGAATCCAACCAAAGATGCTATTTCGGGCGGTCAAAAATCTTAAAGTACCTGATTTTAGGCCAGGCAACAAGCACGATCCAAATTTGTCGGCTTCTAAAATAACATCAATTTCTGATGAGCCAAAGGGATCTGGATCAGCTAAACATGGCTGCCATAATTCTTGAAGCTTGAATGTTTTTGGAAATTCTGGTGGGGAATAAGTACTGAGATTTTGTAAAACAAGAGCCTATAAAGGAAAAGGATTTTGATTACCTTTTTTTGGACGCAACTAAACTTTTGCCAGTCTTTTGGCGGTACCCATAAATTACCCTCCCACACCGTAGACATGAGTAATAACCTTCTGATAAGAGGGTCTTAAAATTTCAAGTACCTTCTCAGGTAAAAAGCTGCACTCTGAACCCTGATCCAACAATACTCGGAATTTTCTCGATCTACCATTATCCGTTGCTAATCCAATAATTGCAGTAGCTAGCAAGGTGGAACGCGTTGAGTGCACTCTATTATTTAATAGACACACTACTTTATTTTTGGGAGACATGATGAGGCCCTCTTGTTGTCAATATCGGTTCTGTATTCACCAGATTATTTGAGTTTTTACTAGTCTGCGAGGTGGACGCCACTTGAGAATCGACTGAAAAAGAACCCATAGAATCGATCGATGGATCAATAGCTGCTGAATTTCTAGATCGATCGTTATTTTCTTGACGCAAAAGTGTATTGTCCTTGCGACGACATTCAGCACAGGTGAATTTGCTAGAACAATCATACGGTTTGTGCCCTGGAGTCAAACAATGGACACATGCGTGCTTTTGAAGTGCGAACTCTTTTCTTTTATCAACAGTCAAAGCTCGAAAATCTTTACACTTAAAAAGAGAGTGATTTTCTTTACAAAAAATGCATTTAAAGTTCGCGTCGTCCAGAAAACAATAATGTCGTCCCATTGATTGGTAGGTGGTTTAAATTCTTTAAGGCGGCCAGTGCATCATTGGTGGTGTCAGGAAGAAATTTCAAGTCACTGGCAGAGTTATTATTAACATTTGGTATATTTGCGATTTCGTTCAGATGAGCAACAATCATATCATAACGCATTTTAATATTTCACCAAGTCGGTTGGAAATTAGCCTCAATTATTTTAACATGCTTAATCAAATTTTCTGCCTCACCTATTAATGAAGTTTTTAAATATTAAAATCGTATAACGCTAGACAACGAATCATTATGCACTATAGTTGCCTCGAATAAATCTCGAAAGCTTTCCCAATCTGTGTAATTTCCAGAAAATAAAAGAATATTAATTTTCGTCAATTTGGGAATATTAACGTTATGTTGAATACTATGACCTCTAGGAGCAGCAGAATCATGTTTTTAATGATGTGAGACATAAGTGTAAATTTTACTGTTGACAAAATCATACGCATCTAAAAAAGCATCTTCTATTTTTCGAAATTTATTTTTCACGAAATACTCTGAGGACAATTTGTCTTCGGAAGTGACGAGATTATGAATTTTTGTATCTATTTTACGACATTCTGACCATTTTTCTTTTAATGAATCGAGGCAGGCTCCAGAAGTAGTAATATTTCACCTCGCGAT
Organism: Andricus quercusramuli; assembly: GCA_932178445.1. Classification (NCBI taxonomy): domain Eukaryota; kingdom Metazoa; phylum Arthropoda; class Insecta; order Hymenoptera; family Cynipidae; genus Andricus; species Andricus quercusramuli. The sequence continues at coordinate 10,232 of CAKNXH010063464.1, read as the reverse complement.
AGGAATCTTCTTAAAATTCGATTTCGTTCTTGAAATCGCTTGATTTAAATCGAACCGTTCGTTACCTAATCTCATTAAATCATCCTCCATGTTGACAGATTGATCAGCTTGACACTCGAAGAACAATCAGCCTATTCATTTTCTTTTATTGGTAGTTTGCTTTACAAAAATCTCTATTTAAGGCAAATCATTTTTAGGAGTAGGCTAATGAATGTTTAAATAATATATGAATAAGAAACATTTGTTCTCGGAACATTATAAAATGGCTTGAATACAAAGTAACAATACAAGTTTATAGTTCAAAATGTAAAGAAATCACATGAGAAGAAAGACTTACTTGCACTGAGTCATATTCTCGTAGTATCTTCTCAGGAATGTGTACTCGGCTGCGTGAGCACACTTCGTCGTATATGAGAATATGTAGAAAGTTGTGTAACTTGTATAGGTTCGACTCATCTACATGAGCACATACTAACACTTGCACAGGATTTGGAATTTTACTTGTTACAGTGTCTTCTTTTCGATGAAGAAACTGAAGAACAATTCTCAAAAGGTTATTGCTGCACAGTTCAGGAATAGGGAAAGTACGAATTTGAATAACGTTAACAGTTGGACATAAATTAAGAAGCCCGAGCTCTGAGGTTTGAATCCAAGAGACATAATAGATCATTTATTAACAGCATCCCACACACACACTAATTGATTCATCGTATATAATTATTGTACCTGTAGACATCACGCGTTCTTACACACCTCTGACACTAATTAACAATCCGGAGTTCCGATTGGTGAAGCCTGCTGGTCCTGGGACCCTACGGGTCACTCTGGGAGGGGGCGTTGTAACGTGATGGCTAGCCACCTGTTATAGATTCTTCTCCAGCTCTTTTTCTAGTCAAGGAGTTCAAACAATCAGACCTTGAATATTCTCATGACCGGCACGAGCTCAAAATTTGAAATATTTAAGAGATCGGATTTATTAAATTCAAGGTGTGTGTGGAATGAGAGAGAAATCTAGTACTTTTGTTTTGTATAGGAAACCGAACAGATAAAGAGCTAATTATGTATATATTTGATATATTCACCATTTAGTTGTTAACAGAGACACTAACCCAAGAATCCCGGAGTCGGCTTAACTTCAAAAACCCTGTAAGGAAACATAACCACGCACTCTGCCAACCACACACACTCAACACTGCCGCCGAGCTTTACGTCACTCTTACGCACCCAAGGTCACTTTACTATCACGGGCCCTATTGGGATGTCCAGCAATCTACTACATAGTAATCCAAGTCTCAAGGATTATGAAAATAACTACCCGGACATTCTAGACTCGACACTTGTCAATCCACGAAGACAGCAATCTTAAAACGGCTGGCGTTCCACATACCGGAACCGTGGTCCGAATTCCCTCGATAGAAGTCCCAGAAATCCAGCTGAGGAGGGCAGCACCGACTGGACCATGAATTGTGGCGCGAGCGGAAAGGAACTGGCGAGTGCAGAGGACGCAGGAGAAATCAGTTTCGTGTCAGCCACCCTCGTGAAAAGAAAGACCAACTTTAGATCACAGTATAGGCAGGTATATTCTTATCCCGGCAGTTTGAACCCCCAATATCCCATAATTATTAGGCTCATCACGAGTCATAGATTGTAAAGGAGGCGCTCTTTCTTGTAAGTTTCAACAGAAAGAGATGACGAGATGGAGGGAGGGACAGAGTTCCATGAATATAACGGAAACTGGTTGAAGCCTTCTAGATCTCGTAAATAATAATAAATCATCCCAGGTTCTTTGGGACTTTTAGGTATAGCTAGTCTGTTGATACAAACAGCTATCCTTATTTAGCAGAGAGAGTGGTGTCTATTTCAATGCCCTAAAATTGACGCAGGTATAGGCTGAAAGGTAAAAGACCGGAAAAAGACCAAACGTGGTTTGAAACTGGTCTAAATGTGATCTAAAGTTGGTCTTTCTTTTCACCAGGGCATCGATGAAGTCATAAAGTCCAGAAAGGAGAAAACTGCTCATTCGCCACATATTCGAGTTCTAGCACCACTTACCTCTTCTCAGGTCTAGAGGCATGGGGGGTAGTCACTCTCGTGAAGTTGAAAGAGTAGAGGTCGGCGGTGGTGTTAAATTCCCATCTGGCAAATGAGCAGTTTTGGAGAGGAGGAAGAGGAGATTGATTGCTATAAAATTAATTGGACGAGTCCATTTTTTCTGCTGGACTAGCGTTATAAAACTGACTCTTGGATCCAAGCGTTAAGGTAGGCGTCATATCTTTCGTTCTCCATTTATTTCTAGGGTTCATAAGATTATGTGAGTTTTTGAGTTTTTTATTCATCTTATTTTTGAGGTTAATTAAACCTAAAATGTTGTGAGAAAGAAAAATGTCGCACTCAGCATAACGTAATTGATCTCTCATTCAGGCCGGCGCCATGTTTCGTGTAGTGGACCTGTTCCTTTTTTTTATTCATTTTTAATTTAGGATTATGGATTTAGGTTTCCTGGAATCTTTGAAAATAACTTAAAATATTTCAAATCCTTAAAAATTCTTGCCATTCATTTAAATATATTGGAAATTCATAGGAATCTTGTATGAAACCCATGAATATTCCAAATCTTTTGAAATATTTTGAAATAAATTGAAATTTCTCAAAATTTCATTCAAAATTATAACCATTTTGGTCAAAATTATAACTATTTTGGTTGGAGTGATTTTTTGTTGTTGAAAATTAGTTTAGCTAAAAATTCAACCATTTCTTGAAAATTCATGAATTTTCTGGAAGTTCAACGTTTTCCGAAACGACCAACCTACGGCTTTCAATCAAAAGTATAACAACTGCCTTTTGACAGATATGAATGATCTTGTATAAAAATTAATTAGGAACCGCAGAAGTAGATAATTTTGATCCAAAGTTTATAATCAGAATGACGTGCAACGGTTTGATATACCAGGGTATGCTGTGTAAGCAGATTAGGAAAAACTGAAATATCATTAACTGGAAAGAAGAGAATATTGAATAATTTATAGGAGAGAGTGGTCCTAAGTGGGCACAGTGAGACTTCTTGTCGAAAACAGAGGGTAAATAGGGTTTAGTGGTGCTTCAATGTCTTCAGTCAGGTACCACGATCCTTTATCTACAGTTCTATGTCGTTCGGAGCAATGGGGAGTGATGTTTGCTGTCCCAATGCAGCGTAAAGTTAAGAAGTCGAACTTTGCTATTCCTCAAAATGGTTATCCTAAGCCGGCACCCCCTGGTCATGAGTCAGTACATAATTTTTGTTCACACAAAAGCAAGAAAAAGGGCAGGTTATGTAAGTTTCAGGACAAAATGGAGAAATTCAAACTATTTATAATAGAAAAACATGTAGAATATTGTCAAACTGCATTTACAGGATGGACACCTGCCAGAGTCAAGCAATATGCAGTTAAAACACAATCAAACTAAAAAAAAACAACAAGAGACAAGTGACATTGAATTGAAACACAGCGAAGAAGATAAGACATAAAAAATAATAAAAGTAACAAAAAAAGGTGCCACGAATGTTTACACATTCCATGTTATTACGCACACCAAACAAATCCAAATGTAAAATCAACTTTATCAGGCGAATGCACACAGAACACAGAAACCAACGTACTGAATCGCTTGAACTTCTCAAAATTTTTACACACCTGGAGCTGTTTCACAAGAATGGAAGAAAATGGAATTCTGTTTGCACGAAAAATATATCCCCCCGCTCACGCTGTCAAGCGAAAACTAAAGTGATAATTATCAGCGTAAATTACGTCCATGTCTACCAACTTGTCATACGAAAAAATGGTTAAGCCGATATACGCGCAATTTCTCAGAAACGCAAGGCTGCCGGATTAACCCACTGTGCCGACTTTGGGCCACTTTCCCTTATGCTCAAGCGGTGATTTCGTCAATAAAAATGACTGATTATTCAGTCAAAATATGTTTAACTTTAATTCGTAAAAATTTTAGTTCAAGTAATTAGAGTATAGAATCTTCTCCAATTAGGACAAAAAAAAATTGAAAACGTAACAAATATTTGTTCCATTACTTCATCATAATAAACACAGTTGATAGAAAAGAAAACACCATAAATACAGTATTGCAAGTGAAACATGTATGTATTTCAAAAACTAGTACATTAAAAAGCATACTTTAAAAACATACATCATTGAATTATTAAAAGCTAAGCTTAAAATCTTATAAGCTAGAACGCTTATTTCCTTG
>CAKNXH010063463.1:0-18290 GCA_932178445.1 Andricus quercusramuli | reverse complement strand
GGACCTGATAATGTGCCCTTGTGGTGGAGATAGTGACGATTCTTAATCGTGGATCTGGTGATGTGCCCTTGTGGTTGAGCGGGTGCTAATCTGTTGATTGTTGAGTGTTTGAGTGTGACGAGGACTGACTCTTCGAGAGTGGCAAGGTGTTGCCTCTGATGTACCAGTCATGTTGGGTATGCTTTCGACCTTTGTAACGTTGCGGAAGAGGTAAGAGAGATCTCTCTTGAGCTTAAGCTTAAAACCAATGTGTAAGTAGTTTAATTTGTATTGTACATGATGTTAATTAAGGTGTTATAATGATTTTAAATAAAGGTGCTATACCTTATAGGCTTGCCCGGGCTTTTCCCTCAAATCTTGAGGGTTTTTATGCCTAGGCAAGTTGTTGTAGAATAGTATATTACCGCGAAGATTGCTGATTTTTCATTTCTAAGAACCCGACTACTCATTCCTTACGAATTCCTCCTATAAAATATTTGTGAAGTGTATCTGATACAAACAACCCGCTCACCTCCCCTCGTGGACAGTCGTGGAATTTTGACGATCACCCCCTCCCCCTTCTCTGTCCACGTGGACATATTTAATGAAAATATAGATAATATTAGTTTTCAATAGCAAGGAGGCCAAAATTAGCGATAATAAAATAATCTTCATAATTTGTAGGTAACAATTTTTTTGCGCATGTGTGGGATTTTTTATCACAAAAATACACAAAAAATCGGATGGACAGAGGTATCGAGATTAAAATTACAGTATATTTTCCAAATTTTGAATCTGGTATTTCTTAGAATTTCTTCTTCTGTATTTTCATGCTAAAAATGCCCACACATGCGCATAAAGAATTTTAAACCACAATTTATAGATATGTTTTTACCATCAAGCCATTTCCTATTCGGGGTAGGCGTGACTCACTCGGTAGGGAAGGGAGTAATGTGGGGAAGGGAGTGTAGATCTTGAGATTGATCTAGAATTTTCGTGTTATTCATTTAAATAACACGTACCTCTCAAGCTTCCTTCACGCGCATGCAGTTTCTCATGCAAGCTCTTGTGTTCCTATGGCTTCATACATCTCTTCGAATGAGGGTCTCATTAACATATTCTAACTATTCTTTTCGCGGTCTACGTCTAGGCACACTGTCATTTACTTTACCTTGATACACTTATTTGGTCAGTCGTTCATCTTTCATTCTCTCAACATGCCCAAACCATCTTAGCAAATTTTGTTCACATATGTCAACTAGTGTCTCCTCCACACCACACTCTTCCAGGATAATCTCATTACTTACTTTTCCATCAGTGCTTGCCGCATGTCCTGCGCAGGAATTTGATGTTGATCGCATAAACTTTACTCTTTTCCTTGTCTTGATAGGTCCACGTCTCGCTATCGTACAATAGAGTTGGTATAAATATAGAAACATGTATTGCCCTTTTAGCTTTATTTGATATATTTAATATTTATACTTCTGATAAGCCCTTTTCTACCGACAACCTTTCCACCCTCGTTTATACGCCTATCTAACTCCCCATCTATCTTTCCGTCACTAGTGAATAGGCTACCAAGATATATTTACTAATCAATTTGTTCTATTTTGATATCATTTAGGACCATGTTGCACATTGTTTTCTCACCTTTTCCTTCAAACACCATAATTTTTGTTTTATTTACGTTAATTTTAAGGCCCATGTTCTTCATGCTTGTATTTAGCTTGCTCAACATTCTTTGCAAGTCATCGATTGACTCTGCCATAACGACCTTATCATCTACGAAAGCTAACCCACGTACCTGCACTGTCTCAAGATCTACACCTTCTTCGTCGAAGAGGGCCATTCTTCGACACTCGTCCATGAATATAATAAATAGCCATGAGGACATAACGCATCCTTCTCTAACGCCTTGCATAATATCGAACCAGTCACTGAATTTCTCATTGACCCTTACACTCGCTTTTCTGCCTGCATATATTGGTTTTATTGCTTGTAGCAGCCATCCATTGACTAAAGATAGTTTCAATTATTACCAAAATGAGAATCGAAAAAATTTGCTGCGCTGTAAAAAATTTAAAAATGGTACCACTTAGAATGGTAAAATTACCAGCAAAAAATTGGTGCAATTTTACTACTTTGATTATGGGATGAATACCACTTGCATATCAGAAGTTCCAACCAATATTGTAACTTTACCATTTTTAGACTGACACTATAGCAAGGCGTTGTAGAAATACAGTTTCTGCTTGTGAATCTGTGACTTTCAGAGTAGGTGATAAATGGACCTACTTTCAGAGTAGTGATTTTGTTGTCGCTGGTAAAATTACAGAAATTGTTAAAAATTCCTTTTTCCAACGTAATCTCACGTCTTGAAATTTGAGAATCGATAACGCGGGGAACTTGCACAGCTCTTAACGTAGTATAAGTACAAGCAATTGTAAAGTTTTAATGTTGCCCCTTCTGCCTCGTGTCAAAGATATTTTGCTCATGTTCAAAGAACTCTGAAGAACTCGGAGCAACTCAGATACTCAAGAGTCGACTTCGACAATTATTATTGTGTTTTGGCTGTGATATTTTGTGTACATCGTTTCTCAATGACAAAATTTGTATGGAGTAAGACGAATTATTCACATTTTGTATGTAGATGCTAAACTTACCATGTTGAATAAGAACAAGAATATTTCAGGTTAGAATAGTATCACCTACAAATTCATAACGCATTGTAATTTTACAGAATCTGTCTGGAAACTTACACAACCTAAAAGTTGAAATACATATTGAAAGTGAATATTCGTTAATGTCAGTGAAAACGTTTCTTTGGGAGTAGGTAATAATCGGACCTACTCTGAAAGTGGTAAAATTACCAGAAATTTGTTGTACAGTGTGAATTTTCACGTTTTATTCCTGGACCTTGTAGATTTTTCTCTGGTGTGTATTTATATGCTGAAAAAACCTATACATGATCAGAATTATTTCAAACTGCAAGTTACAAAGATATTTTCTTTAAATACCATAATCAAAATTTTTCAAATCTTCACGAATTTACAAATGTGTTATAAATTTTCTTCCGAAAAAAGAGGTGAATCAAATAGGAATTATCTCTTAGAAAATAATTAATTACAATGCGCAAAAAATTGGATAGACTATTTTGACCTTCAGATATGTAAACAAAATTAAAACTTGAGAAAATGTAAGAACTCAGCCAAACAGAAAATTTAAAACATTTTTTCCAGCGCGGGTAACCAAGCTGCATGGCTATCGATTTCGAATTAATCATTTACTTTTTGAGGATCCCAATATGCTAATTCTTCGCGTTGTAACGATTTCGAATCCCAGAATTTGTTATTTTCGTCCCACCCTACTATGCATATCTTATCGGAAAACCTTTTTAGAAATCCATTGATGCCTGTAACATTTTTTTATGTATTTTGAGGAGTTCCATCTTTAAGGAACGTAACATATCGCAAATCGATAAGGAAGCGATAGAGTTTACCGATATAGCGAATAGTATGCGGTAAACCCTTTTCAAATCGCCATCAACAAGCGGAGCGCAAAGGTAGCACAGGTGACACCGGAGTGGGGACTTACCTGACTACGAGAGGGGTGAGCTATTAAATAGCCGCTCCCGAAAAGAAAGCTTGTCTTTTCCCCGATGCGTCAGATAGAGCTCCAGCTCTAAAGGGATTAACTGCAGTTATCCCTTAGAGAAACGATTAGGTTTCCAAATACATGCGCGTTGCGATTGTCTACACTTAATTTTTCGGGATAGATTAAAAGGACGTATAGTTCATAAGAATCTTACTCAAGTAAGAGAAGATTCTTTTATACAGGGTGTCCACGCCAGGGCTTACCAAAAAGTATGCAGCCCGCTATACACGGCCATAAGAATAGCATTGGCGTGGAAGACGGGTTGCATAATTTTCGGTAAGTCCTGGCGTGGACACCCTGTATATTAGAATTGTACGAAGAAACACATGGCTGTTTACATAATAGTCTCGTTATCTTGTCAGCCGATCGCACGACAAGATATACGTATATATATTTATCGATTTTTCGTACCATGCGTTCGCCAGCTGTGAGAGCTCGGACCTTTAAATGTTTCCAGGTATTTCGCGTCATTTCCCGAGAAAATAGTCGGGAATTCGCCGTAAGGAAATACCTGCCGAAATTTAAATCTAAAGAGGTATTTAAATCCCATGAATGAAAATAGCATTGCTTAACGTTTTCTGTTTCTTTCTCTCAATGAGAATACCTCATTGAGATACAGATTTTTTCATTTTCAAAGTAAATTCTCGAATACTGCCAAATTTGGTTATAGGTAGAAATGACCAAATCCAGTATTCTACAGGAGAATAAACTTTCAAATTTTGTTTCTTGAGTTCTTTGTGGGCAATCACCCATCTCAATTCAGCAAGTTTTGTTTATAAGCAATTGTATCTCGTTAGGAGATTTGTGTGTAATTCTTAAAAAGTAGATTCAAGTAGGGAAAAGGTGATTCTGCTGAGCAGAATCACCCATTCTGTCACGGGTCATAATGATGACAATTAATGATTACTAATATCTCATTAGAAATTAGGTTTAAAATCCAGTATCATTACACTGAATGTTTCCGTGACTCAATATGTTTTCCCTCATGGACAGACGAAGAAAGCATACGATCTCGTGGCGGGAACAATAATGCTTCAATTTTTTAATAAAATTCAATATTTAGCTGGTTAAACTGTGTTGTTTTCAACAACATTATCACTCTTACTTCTCTCATAAATCCGAGGATTTTAATTTAAGAGTTTTTTAAAAATTGACAAGGTTGTAAACATATTTTTCGCAGATTTAGGGGAAAGTGTATCAACGTGTATTCTAGCGTGACCCCCCTCCCCCCGGACCCTCGTGGACAAGAGTCAAATTTTGCCATACCCCCCTTCACCCCTAAACTGTACACGTGATATGTGGATGGCCCCTAAATAGACAAGAGACCAAAATTATCAGTTTTCAAAGGTTTTACAAAATTGCTTTTGACTGTTTTTTTATTATAATAACAAGACAATGAAAATACGTATGTTTCGTTATTGATGAATATTTTGCATTGTATTAATATAAATTTATTGAAATGATAAATTTTTCAGGGTAGCTGAGAATAAAGTATAATGCAAAATAAAAAACAAATATTAACGTAATCATGATAAATAAAATTTTACAGTCGAAGCTATCCATAAGGCTGATACGAATAAGGCCGCTTTACCTCATCCTTGCTAGAGTTCGCCGAGATGCTTCCCCCACTCTCACGCTGACTTCGAAATTCCAGTCAGCAGCTAACAATAACGGCACCATAGAAATCGCAATTTTTATGGTTTTTAAGAGAGTTTTTATTATAATCTCCGTATATATCGAATATTAATTGTGACATTTTCATATTTGGCACGTTTTCCTGCCAAGATTTGGATCTTTTAGAAGGGTTTTTGTTTTCAAATATACAAAACAATTGTAGATGCAGTAGATCCAAAACTGTTCTTCCTTTCTTCGACCGTTTCAATTTTCAAGAAGTATTTCAGCTGATTTCAGCAAATATGTTCGGTCTTACGGTCAATTATAAAGTCAAAAAATAAAATCATCCGAAATAACATGTATAAAACATTTATTTCTTTAGAAATTCTCTACGTTTCGACCAACACTGCGGGTCTTTTTCAAGAGTCGATACACATATCTATAATTTAATAAACTAATATAATATACATGAGCGTAAAGGTCGCATAATAAGTGCCGTAAAAAGGATATTGGTTTTAGCAAAAATTAGAAATTAAGACATACCTGAGTCATAGAGTAATGTAATATTTTATATAACAAAATCGTCATTAAAAAATGTTCGAAAATAATAAAAAGAATAAAAATTTCTTCTAATTGAAGCCTCAAGAATATTGGAAAGGCTCCAATAATTTTTGAAAGTGTCACATAATTGAAACGATGTTTACAGACAGACGATACAAAACTGACTGTTATGAAAAGTCGTAATTATAGAGGTGAAAACTTTAATAAACCTCTGATGAAAAGGCGCGCCAAAGCTTGAGAGTAAAATTGAATGAAAATTAGATTAAGTAAAAAGAATTTTTTATAAAAAAAGTTAATGTAAAATGCTTTGATAAATTTGGTTTATATTCAATATTTCAGTTTTCAAATTTATTGAAGTTTTGATATGTTTATTAATAAAAATTGATTCAATAATACGTCTTTTAAAAGTATTATTTTCTCTAGCCAAGATTTTAACATTAACAAAATCAAAAACATGATTAAATTCCCATGAATGTTGTGACAAACCTGTGTTTAAATTACCAATTCTACAATCTCTTTTATGTTCATAAATTCTACTTTTCAATCTCCTGCTAGTTTCACCTATGTAGTGTTTATTACATCCAGTGCATTTTATTAAATAAACCACATCAGACAGATTTTCTATTGTTTCAGAATCTTTTTTGTCACTCAACAATTTTTCTAAAGTGTGGTTATTTTTGAAAAAAAACGTTTATATTAAATTTTTTTAAGGATCTCCTTAACCTTTCAGAAAGACCTTGAACGTATGGTAAGGTAACTTTTAGATCAGTTTTTTTGTAATTTTCTAACCACTTCTTTTCTTTCTTTTCTATAATTGAAGTGTTTTATATTTCATTAATACGTTCTTTGATGACAATATCTATTAACGGCAAGGGATAATTGTTTAATTGTAAGGTGGCTTTTAATTGGTCTACATTTTCTTTTTTATATTTTATATCACTTAATTTTACACATCTGTCCACCAAACCTTTTATTAAACCTATCTTTTGACTGAAAAAATGATGGTATTCATAATTTAAGTAACAACCGGACCAAGATGGTTTTTTAAACCAATTCGTAATTAAATTCCCATTGGGTGTTTTTTGAATTTCCAAATCTAAGAAACTTAACGTGTTGTTTTTTTCATGTTCGAAAGTAAATTGAATGTTTTCATCAATACTATTAAAAACATTTATAAGCTCTAAAATTTTGTCAGTTGGAACAATCGTAAATATGTCATCTACATAACGTTTATATAAAATTGGTTTGAATGATAATCTAGACAAGGCTCTTTTTTCAACATCTTCCATAACCTAGTTTGAAACTATGGGAGATAAAGGAGATCCCATTGGACATCCTGAAAGCTGTTTGTCAAATTTATTATTAAAAGAAAAAACTGTATTATTAAAAACTGTTCTAATAGCAATTAAAATTTCATTTTTTGATATTTTTGTTAAATTTCTATATAAATTCAATTTTTCTTCTATACAATCTAAAGCTAAATCCAGAGTTATATTATCAAACATTGAAACGACATCTCACGATACTAATGAATGAGTAGAAGGTATTATAATGTTATTAATATTTTGTTTCACATTCCAACTATTTTTTATAAACGACTCAGTTTTTCCTGAAACTGGTTTTAAAACATTTGATAAATATTTTGCTAGATTTTAAGTTGGTAATCCAATTGTGGAAACAATTAATCTCCAGTTTAAACCTGGTTTGTGTACCTTTGGGAGTGCATAAGCTTTTGCCACAACACTACTATGGGTCTACAATCTATATGCAACCGATTCATTAATATATCTTTTATTTTCCCATCTGGAAACAATATCATTGCATTTATTTTCAGCTGTTATAACTGAATTAGTTTTTACGTTTTTGTATAAATTATTAGTTTTAAAATGTTTTCTATAGTGAAATTATAACCATTCCTATTCGCTGCCACCATAATATTTCCTTTATCGGCTTTTACGAATAATAAATCTTTGTGTTTTTTTTTTGAAAATTTACAATATTTTCTGTAATTTTATTATTATTTTTAAATTTATTATTCCTATTATGATTTGAAATTAATTCAGTTACTGTCCTTCTAATATTTAATTTATCCTCGTCATTATCTAAATTTTGTATGGAGTTTTCAATATTGGCATTGATATTGTTTACAGGAATTTTATCAGTATTGTAAGGAATACCAAATTTTTTCCCCAGGGCTAAAGATTCAGCAATTTCATCAGGGATTTGTACATTTGAAACATTTTTAAAACATTTTTTAACTCTAAATTCTCGAAGTTTAACATTTGTTTCGAAGCTTCTATCTTTCAACCACTGAAACTTTTTAATACAATTATTTCTAACGTTAAATTTCAACTTTTCTAACGCCTTACATTGCGAATCAAAGAAAAAATGTAAGGAATCTTCATTAATATTTCTAAATAAACGATATCTTAAATAATTAGAAATGTGACCTAATTCCTGAATATTTTCAACTACGTTATTAATTTCGCAATTTAACAATTTTCTTTGAGTGTTTAGTTTAGTATTCTGTAATTTAAATGCGACTTTAAAGTGCAAATTGTGAATTTTAAACATATTCGTGTGATTTAGAATATGAGCTGGAATAAGGGCTTCTTTTCGACATTTTATTAAAAACGTACGTTGTTCTTTCAAAAGGACAAGTCGACGTTGAAATTTAATCCATTTGTCCATATCACTTCTCACGTTCTCACCATATTTTGTCGGAATATAAGACAGGTATCCCATTATTACCAGTACGTTACTGACCTTGTAATTTCAAATATACAAAACAATTGTAGATGCAGTAGATCCAAAACTGTTTTTCCTTTCTTCGAAAGTCTTAATTTTCAAGAAGTATTTCAGCAAATATGTTCGGTCTTGATATGTTCGGTTTTTGTTTTGCTGACTATTGCTTTTGTGGGGTCTTTTTTAAGTTTTTTATATGTATCGTCAGTTAGAAGGTCCATGATTTTGTTGTTATAGTCTTCTTTACTCATTGTTACTTTTGTGTTGCCTTCGTCTGTGGGTATTATTATGATGTCTTTATTCTGATTGAGTTAATAATCCAATCTCCAATCTCTTTAATAACCAATTCTACGAAGAAACGTCAGGAGCAGCAATCGGATCTTCAATCTCACCTGTAATAACCAACATCTTTATGGAAAATCTAGAAACTGAAATTTTTAACCAATTCGAGCTTGAACCGGAATTTTGTTGCCGTTACGTTGACGACACTTTCGTCATCTGGAGACATGGACTAGATGAACTGCATAAGTTCTTCGATTTCATCAATCAATTACACCTTAATATTCAGTTCACTATGGAAATTTAAAAAAAAGGAAAATGATCCTTCTTCGATGTACTGCTTTACAAAAGATCTGATAACACATTAGGACACGAAGTTTACAAAAAACTCACACATACAAACAGATGCCTACATGATTCCTCGCACCACCACCTATCACAAAAGCAATCGGTCATCAACTCCCTTGTATACAAAGCTGTCTCCATAACAGATATAGATAACTTACAAAAGGAATTACAGAATGTTAAACAAATCCTAATACAAAACGATTACACAAACAACCAAATTGATCAAGCAATAAGAAAATACCCTAAAAAAACATGTCAATACAACCTACTAAAGAAAGAGAGAGAAAAACGACCACCATTCTACCCTACATTCAAGGTATCACAGAACAAATAGGAAGAATTCTCAACACACACAACATCCAAACCATATTTAAAACACCTGCGAAAATAGGACAAGTTCTAAACAACCCCATATATAAAAAGGCACCTCTCAGTGATCCGGGAATATATAAAATCCCTTGTTCTTGTGGCGAATTCTATATTGGAGAAACCGGGAGAGCTGTGAGCTAACGTGTAAAGGAACATGAGAAGAAAGTCAGGCTAAAACATTTCACGCAATAAGCGCTATCTGAGCATTATAACGAAATAGGACATAGCATTTTATTTGACAAAACAACCGTCATCGCAAAAACGTACAATATTTTTTTAAGACAAGGTAGAGTAAGCAATCGAAATCTTGAAACACCCTAATAACATCAATTGGGACAATGGATATAATACCAATCCAATTTGGCTTTCCGTCTTCCCGGGTTTTTAAAAAAAGACTTGATTGGCCAATCAAGTTCAACCAGTTGCCACCACGGGGTGCTCTGAACAATCACAGGCATCGTAGGGAATATATATATATATATATATATATATATATATATATCCCAGCAAAAAAGAAAGAATTGGTACGGATTGGGGCAAATTACCATTTTTTTTAATGCGTGTGAATCCTGTTTTCTGATTCGTTCAAATGCATTGAGACGCATTTAGATGAATTGAGACAGCGCGAATTAAATGCGTGTGAATGCATATGAATGCATGGTCAAGGTCAATCAGAACAAAAATTAGTAAAAAGTGCATGCGTCGGGACTTGAAACAGCTGGGATAAGAACAACATAACCTGAAACTTCAGTTCCAGGCTAGTTCTGAAGAAGTGAACTGCAATGTTCACGAAACGTTGGCCAGATTCGTAGTTTTGCAGAGGTTTGCCTACTTTAAAAAAACCTACTTTAAATTTATTATAACAAATTAAGTTGTTTTTTTGAAGCCTATAATGCTGTGGGGTAAAAACTTTTCTCCAAAACTTTGTTTTAATTCTGCTATGGAAAATTTTACAATAACAAATTTAGTCGTTTCTATTGAAGCCTATAACGCTGAGAGGAAAAAAATTTTCTCGAAATTAGTTTTTTCTAATATTCCTATCGAAATGTTCACAACAACAAATGTAGTAGTTTTTATTGAGGAAAAGAGCGACAACGGAGTCGCTCTTTTTCCTCGAGCTTTATTGCGTTCATCTCTACCGAGGAGCAAAACTTGTCTTTTTCTCGCTTCAACTATTTCGATAATATTATTATTTCCATCTATTCAAGAAGGTTTGTCATTCAGTTCTTAAAAATTCGCAGGATATTTTGGGAGTCCTTAAATACCTGTGCAGAATCGATGAGTTGTAGTAAGTTTATGTATCGGATTGATAAGTTCTAGGTCTTATAAATTTATGTTTCGATTAATGCAAATGTTTCTCTAGCCTTGCTTCCGAATTGTTTATTAGTGATACAATTACAGAAACTTCACAGGATTTTTTTAAAGTTGGGAAAGCGTTCACGACCGTTTTCCGTCAGTCTATAAATTGTTTTCACAAAGGATCTAATAATTATTCTGAAAAACTCGTTTTTCAGCGAGGTATAAATATTTAACTGTAAAAATTTCAATAGCAAAATTGAAGAAAAAAATTTGGAGGAATTTTTTTTTTTTTTGCTCAGAGTCTTATAGGTTTCATTAAAAACAACTAAATTTATTATTGTGAAAATTTCGATAGCAAAAATGTGAAGAAAAAAATGTTTTTGAAATTTTTCTTTTTCTCTAATTTTCTTATCGAAATGTTTACAGTAACAAATGTAGTTGTATTTATTGAAAACTGCAATGTGGTGAGGAGAAAAAAAATTTGTTTTTTTTTTAAATTCTGTTTTCGAAATTTTTACAATAACAAATTTTGTTATTTTTATTGAAGCCTACAAGGCTGTATAGAAAAAAAAATTTCCTCGACAAATTTTTTTCCCAAATTGTCCTACGAAAATGTCCACGGTAATAAATGTAGTTGTTTTTATGGAAGCCTGTAACTTGATGAGAAAAAAAATGTTTGCTGGAAAATTTTTTCCCAAAATTTTTACAACAACAAACTTAGTTGTTTTTATTGAAGCCTGTAACTTGGTGGGGAAAAAAAAATTCAACATATTTTTTTTTAAATTTTCCTATCGTAATTTTTACAGTAACAATTCTGATTTTGTATTGAAGCCTATAATGCTGTGGTGAAAAAAATGTTCTCGATAATTCTTTTTTCCAAAATTTTTACTACAGCAAATTTAGTTTTTTCTATTGTATCCTATAACATTGTGGGGAAAAAATTTTTCTCGAACATTTTTTTTCAAAATTTTCTTATCGAATATTTTACAGTTATAAAAAGTTCTTTCACCTGAGTATATTATGATGAAAAGTCTTAAAACCTCGCTGAAACAAGATTTTTTCTGAATAATTATTAAATCCTTTGTGAAAAAAATGTATGGACTGACGGAAAAGTGTCGTAGACGTTTTCCCAACTTTAAAAAAATCCTGTGACGTTTCTGAAATTGTACCACTAATAAACAATTCAAAAGCAAAGTTAGAGAAACATTTGCATTAATTGAAGAATGATTTTGTAAGACCGAGAACTTATCAATCCGATACATGAACTCACTATAACTCATCGATTCTACCCAGGTATTCAAAGACTCCCAAAATATCCTGCGAATGGTTAAGAATGAATGAGATTCCATCGCGAATAGATGGACATCGAAATCGTTGGAGCAAGAGAAAGACAAGTTTTTCTCCGCGGTAGAGGCGAACGCAATAAAGTTCGAGGAAAAGAGCGACTCGGTTGTCGCTCTTTTCCTCCAACTTCAATCTGTTCATCTTCACAGCGGAAGGAAACTTGTCTGTTTCTTGCTCCAACTGCTTTTCGATCGTACTTTTCCTGGACAACGATAATTTTTCGACTCTTGCTCTAGGACCTTCAATTTATACTAATACCTTAATAGGAACGTAAGTTCTCTTATTTCGGTCTTACGATCAATTTGAATAAAAAAGACTAGGAATATTTCGAGTCAATACTTTAATTATAAAAGAGTTACAATCTTGCAACGTTTCGACCTCAATCTGTTGGTCATCCTCAGGCAAATTATACCTAATAAAAATGTTATAAAATTCAGCTAATTAAAAAAATTACAATGTCATAGAACCAATTATGAATAATAAATTCAATTAACCTCAAAGAAACAATTTTGGAATTGAAAATTGTGGTCCGATGAAAAAAAATTGAAACGGTTACCGAAATTTTTACTTGGGAAAACCTCAAAAAACAAAAGAGGCTCCCAATATTTAAAGAGTTACATTTTTTTTAATTTTAAGAACGAACCGTAATAGTCAAACGTCGGACGCAGTAATAGTGACGGGATAAGAAGACATGAGTTATGTTACAAATATAGTACAAAGTTTCTCATATAGAGAGCGCATTCAACTACAATGAAAATAGCACGCCAAGGCATTTGGAATTTGAAAAATTCAATTAATTATACTGTGGTAACATTTATTTTTATAAAGTATTTCTGTTTTTAAATTTATGTAATAATTCTTGAACTTGTTTATGAAAATCGATTCTAAAATTCTTCTTTTATAAGTGTTATTTTCTTTAGCTGAAATCTTTATGTTATCGAAATTAAAATAAAAAAGGTGGACAAAATTCCAAGAGTGTTGTGACAAACCTGCGTTTAAATTGCCAATTCTGCAATCTCTTTTATGTTCTGTTATTCTCGTTTTTAACCTTCTGCCAGTTTCAACAATGTAAACTTTATTACAACCTTTGCATTTTATTAAATAAACTACGTTTAATAAATTTTCAATTTTTTCTGAATCTTCCTTATTTATAAGACAATTTTCCAATTTATGGTTATTTCTAAAATATACGTTAATGTTGAATTTTTTCAAGACACTTCTTAATCTCTCTGACAAATCTTGTACGCATGGCAACGAAACACGTAGATCAGTTTTTTTGTAATTATCTAACCATTTATTATGTTTACACTGGAACTATTGTAAATTTCATTAATTCTTCCTTTAATAAGACTTTCTATTAAAGGTGGTGGATAATTATTTTGCTGTAATGTAATTTTCAATTGATCTAAATTTTCTTTCCTGAACGTGAAATCACTAAGTTTTATACATCTATCTATTAATCCCTTAAAATCCAATTTTTTCGTTAAATTGATGGTGTGAGTTATAATTCAAATATCGCCCTGACCATGAAGATTTTTTTCACCAATTGGTAAATAAAGCTCCATTTTCTGTTTTTATAATTAACATACACTCGAACTCCAAAGATACGAGCTCCAGAGATACGAGCGCTCCACAGATACGAGCGGAATTTTTTCCCCTCTACCCCCACCATTTCCGAGAGTGTGGCGCGCCCGAGTGCGCGCTGATTTGAATTCGACGTTTGTTCACTTCGAATCGCATGCGCGCGCGTGCGCCTAGTAGGCCTATGTGCGTTCTCACGCATTACCCCCAAAATCTAAACGTTGCAGGAGTGGGGCCCCTTTGACGCTCGTATCTTTGGAGTTCCCGATTCACGAACTTCTCGTATCTTTGGAGTTCGAGTGTATCTAAATAATTTAAGGTGTTATTATTTTGCAATTCAAAAGTAAATTGTCAAGATTCTTCGATACTATTAAATGTATTGATTAAGTCTCAAATTTTATCAGTAGGAACTATTGCAAATATATCGTCCACGTACCTTTTATAGAATAGCGGTCTAAAACTTAATTTAGATATTGCTCTATTTTCTCTGTCCTCTAAAATAAGATTGGAAGCTATCGGAGATAAGGGAGATCCCATTAGATCCCCCAGGACAATCTGATATCTGTTTGTAAAATTTTTGGTTGAAAATGAAAACAGTATTATTAAATACTGTTCTAACAGCTATTAATATTTCAGAGTTAGATATTTTTGTTCAATTTTTGTAAACTTGTAATTTTTCTTTTATGCAATCAGAAAGTAAGTCTAACAGAATTCTATCAAATATAGAAATCACATCTAAAGATAATAATGAATGGGTACTAGGTACATGTATATTTTTAACTTTTTCTTTAAAATTCCCACTGTCTTTAATAAAGGAGTTAGTTGTACCAGAAACAGTTTTTAGAGTTTTTGATAAAAATGTGGCTAAGTTATAAGTAGGCGATCCAATGGAAGACACTATCAATCTCCATTTTACGTCCGATTTGTGAACTTTAGGTAGAGCGTAAGCCTTGGCCACAAAACTCCCGTGATGTTTTAAACGATAAGCTAAACTCTCATTTATATACCTTTTATTTTCCCATCTTGATATAATATAATTGCATTTATCTCCAATGGTTGTAACTAAGCTTTTGTTAACTTTTTTGTATAATATGTTGTTTTGTAAAAGATGTTCAACTCTCTTAATATAATCATCCCTGTTAGCTGATACTGAAACATTACCTTTATCGGCTTCTAAAACAATTTAATTTTCGTGATCATTTCGAAATTTTTTAACCGTTCCTGAGACTTTATTAGAATTATTGAATTTATTCATTTTAGTCTGATTTGAAATTAAATCTGTGATCACTTTTCTGACATTTGCTTTTTTTTTATCATCTTCAAAATTTTGTATACATTCTTCAATATTTGCAATGATATTATTTGATGGAATTTTGTTTGAGTTATAAGGAATACCAAATTTATTTCCCAAAGCCAAGGTTTCAGCTACCTCATTTGGAATTGTAACATTGGATAAATTTGTAAACCACTTACTTAATCTTAATTCTCTATCTTTGTTATCATTCTTCAAAAATCTATTCTTGAGTAAGTTAAATTTGTTGATGTAAACATGTCTCTGTTCATACTTTAGTCTGTGTAAACTTGATTATTGTGATTTAAAGAAACTTGTAAGTGAACTATCAGTATTTTTTCTGTCTAGTCTATATTTTAAATAATTAGAAAAATGACCTAGTTTCTAAATTCTATCAACTATAGTGCTGAATTCACAATTTAAAAGTTTTTTCTGCACTGTTAGAAATGTTCGAAAGATTCCGAGACATTTAAGATAGTAAAATAACTGAAATTGGCGAAATTATGTTGCTGAAAACGAAATTCAGTAACTTTTATAGTACATTTACTAAACTTTTCTAAAACTTCAGAAACGGTATCTGAAAATTACAAACAGTTTCTTAAAATTCCTGAACGGTAATATAAATATATGTTATCGTAGCCGAAAGAAGTGCGCAGTTGCATGCGCACTCGTTGCTTCTCGATCGCGTTCGTAGGAGACAAAATATAGTCCTTCAGTGGTAATCACTGATATACGTAATACACTGGATGCAGGATTCAACGGAACGATTTGTGCAAACTTGAAGGATCGGAGCCGCCATTTAATAGGGTTGTTTTGGTTCGGGACCATTCGGGACAGATCGGGATATGTGGGATATTCAAATTTAACATGGAAGAGAACTCAAAAGTATTAATAGAAATCATGTAAAACTTAATAAAAAGTAATTTAAATTGGTGGAATACACATTTAAAGGTTATGTCACCAGTGTCAAAGTTGTGTCAAAGGTGCTAATGTTATGATGAGGATGTTGAGATTTTCAATTATATTTTTATATTAATGAAATTGTCGAATATGAGTTAATATTGTTTTTACTAAGGAAAAAGTGAAAAATGCAGCGGATTGAGGTATTTTCACAAGTAAGTACAAGACCTATAAGATTATAAAGTTTGAGGTTAGATTTGTGTTTTGTTTACACTGTAATCTTTCCATATATTACTATTATATATTTCTAGCTCTTCTTTTAATGAATCAAATATAGTGAACTCGTCTATTCTTTAACCGATTGTTTGCAGCTTGCCCACAGATCCGAAAGCATGTGAAGGGTGGTAGCATCAGATGGGCCTAGAAACAAATCTTAGAATAAAAAAAAGCAGACTGTGTCCAGATCATTTTCGAAAAGATTGTTACGCACAGAACATCAATGAACGACCGAGACTTGCACTAGGAAGTGTGCCAACAAAATTTGGAAATTTCAATCTGAAATGCGTCTGCTGCGATAACGTCAATATCTGGTTGGAAATTCGTTCTTTTTGGTAGAAAATTAATCTTCCTGTTTAAAAGTTCATCTATTTTGCTGAAAAATCGTCTTGTTTGAATGGAAAATCATCTTTTAATTGGAAATTTGAATAAAGATTTTTTAATCGCAAGCATTAAAATTGAAGAATTTAAAATTGTAAATCGTGAAAATTGAAGAATTTAAAATTGTAAATCGTGAAAATTGAAGAATAGGGCGAAGTGAAAATGCTAGAACAAATGAAATCATTGTAGCTGCGGGGAAAAAAACTTATGGTTTGGCATTGAACGAAAGTGAAAAAAATTATAATCAGTAAAATTCAACGATTTCAAATTCAAAATATTTTTTTGGTTCAAAAATTGTAACGAATTTGTTATGTTACAGCTTTTACTGGTGACCAATAATAAAAAATTACGAAATTTAAAAGTAAATTTTTTGCGCAGTTCTACATCTTCAAAATTGAAGTGTTTTTAATTTTGAAAATTTACAGTTAAAAATGTCTGTAACTTTGATGACTTGAGTTCAACATTTCTTAATTTGGAAGATTTAAAAAAGAAAAGTTGACCTTTGATTTCCAAAATCATGAAAATTTAAGCATTTTTATTTATAGTTTTAAATTTTCTAATTTCGATGCTTCAAATTAGAAATTTCTTCAATTTTGAAAATTTAGAATTGAAAATTTCACTTTGAATCTTCAAAGTCATCAAAATTTAATTCAAATTTAACACTGAAATTTTCTGCGTAGATTTCCTTTGAAGTACGTGGAACTTCTCAAAAAATGGTTAGATGCTACTGGAAAAGAAAATTTTTATCCTAATGAAAGAAGTGTCATTTGACATGATGAATTTGCGAAGAAATCTTTTTCGCAAAACAATGGTTACCTGCACCTGAAAGTCAATACTTTTCCAACAATATTTTCGAGAAGTTCTGAAGGTATGATATTCAATTTCTTGAAATATAACATATCTGGAAAATAAGCTTCAGTTTGCAAAAATTTAAAATTCACCTAATTTATTTAATATCTCAATGATACCGAAATATTTGACAAAATAAGACGTTAGGTTGAAACTGTAAACTCAAAATTCAATCACCTCCTTTTACTAAAAAATTATGGAATAAAATATTTTTTGGATACCAAGCGGTACTCCTTTTGCCAATAGAAGTGTGTATACAGTAGGAAAAAGTGTTTAATTTAATCACTTTTGCGTGAAATAAAATTTTCGAATGTTCAGGTTAGTTCAGATTACCATTAGAAAATTTTATTTTACGTCAAAATCATTAAATCAAGCAGTTTTTCTTTCTGTATGCACACTTCTATTTGAAAAGGGAGTACCGCTTTCTGTCTACAAAATTCTTCATTCCAGTATTTCTTCAGCAAAAGGAGGTTATTTAATGTGGAGTATAGAGCTCGATTACAACAGCCTTCAAACGTTTTTTCGTAAATTCTTATTTTCATAAAATTAATTGCCCAAAGTGTAAAAAAAGTCTTATTAGTTGAATATGTATGCCATGTATATTATTGCAGATTCTAATCGAAGGGGTCCAATTGAAGTAACTAATAGCCTACACTACCGGTCAAAATTGTGGGACCACCTACAAAATTTGTATTAAAATCACGCTCGTCTTTAAAAGCGTCTATCTCCGTGAAAAACTGAGCTATAAATAATTTGAAAAAATCGTTTGAAAGAATATAAAATTTCGCGTCGATTGAGCTATTGCTGAAGTATTTTTGTT
>CAKNXH010063462.1:34619-50364 GCA_932178445.1 Andricus quercusramuli | reverse complement strand
CCATCTGTTTTCAACTAAAATCAAGAACCTTCAATCAAAACAATCAATTTTTAACAAATTAGTTCAGCCTTTAAGCAAGTAGTCGAATTTTCAACTAAAAAAGATACATTTTTCCCTAGAAATGGTTCAATTTTCACTTTGAAATAAATAATTTTCGCGCAAAAAAAAAGAATTTTTAAGAATGTATTCAAACTTTCTACCAAAAAAATGAATTTTCTACCGAAATAATTTAATTTCCAACCCAAAAAATGTCGTGTTTAACAAAATTGTCGAATTTCCTACAAGTTAGATTAATATTTTTTATCAAATAGCTGAATCATCAACCAAAAAAGTTTAATTTTTAATCAAAAATGGAATAGTTATATTTTGACGTAAAAAGTTAATTTTCAATGAGAAAAAAAAATGTTTAAAAAAATAGTTGAGAAACATTCAGATTACCAATGTAACAGAGCAGTTCAGCGACTTTCCTACAAGATAGATTAATTTTTCACCAAATTGTTAAATTTCCAATCGAAAAAATGAATTTTTAACGAAAACGGTTCAGTTTCTACCGAAAAATATTAATTTACTACCGAAAAAGGTGAATTTTCAAGTAAAATAGTCTTTTTCTAACCAGAAATGGAATAGTCAAAATTTCATGTGAGGAAATATATTTTTAACAAAAAAACAACAATTTTTCAAAATCGACCATTTAAGAGTAGTTTTTTTTGCGTTTAGAGATTTAAAAATAAAAATTGCACCTTGTTTATATAAGAAAAAATTTGTTGATATTCAAAATACAACAATATCTAGCGTATTTGTTCGCATCTCCGAGACGCATCGATCGACCTATTGTTTAAAACTTTTATGACCTGCAAGTACCGATTTATGAAGTTTGAAAAAATGGTTAATTCTGTTTATATAAGAAAAACTTTTTTGATATTCAAAATACGGCAATATTAAATTCAATCTATTTGTTCGCGTCCTTGAGACGCATCTATTGATCTATTTAGGAACCTTTTATGTCCCATCAGTACCGATTTATGAAGTTTAAAAAAATGGTTTATTTTGTTTATACGAAAAAAACTTTTTTGGTGCTCAAAACACGACAATATTACATGTAGAGTATTTGTTCGCATCCTTGAGACGCATCGATTGACCTATTGATGAACCTTTTATGACCGACCAGTAACGGTTCATGAATTTAAAAAAAATGGTTTATTATGTTTATCTGGGAAAAATTTTCTTGAAATTCAAAATACGACAATATTACATATAGAGTATTTGTTCGCGTCCTGGAGATGAATCGATTGACCTATTAGTGAACAATTAATGACCGATCAGTACCGATTTATGAAGTTAGAAAAAATTGGTGTATTCTGTTTATATGAGAAAAACATTGTTCATATTAGGAGTACTACAGTATTGTATCTGTCATGTTTGTTTACGTCTTCGAGAGACGTTGAATGACCTATTGACGAACCTTCTATAACATCTCCTGATCTAGCAATACCGATTTATAAATTGAAAAAAAAAATTTTGTTTATCTTGTTAATATAAGAAAAACTTTTTTAATATCAAGAATATAAATTTAATATATATAATATATTTGTTCGCGTCTTCGAGACGCATCGATTGCCAAAATTAGGAAATTTCCATGATCCACCATAAACTACCACGTTTTTAAAATTACTCAACAAAATAAGTTTCCTTGTTTGTAACAGGATTTTTTTATGTTGGGAATATAACAGTACAGCATCAGATGTTCGCGTTTTCGAGACGCGTGAAGCCGTGAATTGATCTTTTGACAGTTTTAATTTTTTTAACCTTCATCTCATATTTTCTGCTCACAATCAGATTTTGTGGCGTTATTATTCTCTAGGGAAGAAAAGTCTTATTTTACACACTAGCGGAGCGAATAGAATTGAGCAGATGTGACATAGAAAGGAATATTTATGGAGTTGAATCTTTTCTCGATCCAGTTCAGACTTCTGGTGTGGACTTTACTTAAAATTCTGAACAAGTCATGGGGTTAGTCTGATAGAAATTTTACTTCTCGCACCGGCCAGGACAATCCTCTTTTTCCTTTTCTTGTCTCTTTTCCAACTATATGGAAACATTCTGCGAATATTCCATACACCTTCTTCAAATATACACACTCGAATATAACAAAAAATTAGGAGGGAATACACGTAACTAGATTTTATTAGATTATTTCGTCACGTGGTTTTGAATAATTCAATTTCTTGGAAGACCAACAATGTTAGAACTTTCAATAAAGTTTCTTATTCAATCGAACAACCGCAAAAAGCTTTTTTTCAGCAGTAGTTTTTATTTAAACCAGACACATATCTTTTGTTGATCTAGAGAAATGAATTCTTTGGCTGTATTTTGTTGTTTAAAATTATTATTTCTTACATTCGAGGAAATGATTTTCTTGTCTCAAAGGGTCTAGGTTCATTGGAATCCGATTGGTTTTTCAAAGAAATATTTATTTGGTTGAATGAGTTCGATTCCTTGAATTGATTAGGATGCATTTGAATAAAATAATTTTTTGCAATTAAATATTTATATAATGATCGATTCAATGCTTTCAATGCTCAGCTAGTGCTGATTGCTTTAAATGTTTTAGTCTGACTTTACTTTCATGTTCCTTCACATGTTGGCTCACCGCCCTCCCAGTTTCTCCAGTATAGACTTGGCCATAAGAACAAGGGGGTTTATATACTCCCGGATCACTGAGAGGTGCCTTTTTATCTTTAGGGTTGTTTAGAAGTTGTCTAAAAGTTGTCTAATAACATGTTGTTGACAATAACATCTTGTTGACAATAACATCGTCCCAAAATCCTTACAGTTGAAAAACCATTTGGAAACATCTAAATCCAAGTCAACATAAAACAAGTTTGCTTCTTTTGAAAGAAAGAATACAACATACCAAATTTGTCTTGCACACTACCTGCAAAAAGCTATTTGGTCTACATTGGATCGCATATCATTTGAGCAATCTCAACGGATTAAATATCTTCCCAATCAAAAACAGAAAATAAAATTTGACTAATTACCTCCAGTAAGGCACGCGCCATTAACTAACATAGTAAAAAACATCCCGAAAAAAGAAATCACCTCTATTAGTGATCCGATAGTATATGAAATCCCTTGGTCTTGTGACACTGTCTATATTGGACAAACCGGGAGTGCGGTGAGCCAACGTGTAAAGGACCATGAGGACCAATCAAGTTCGACCAGTCCCCACCACCGGGTGCTCTGGCCAATCACGGGCAAAATATTGTGTAGACATTCATATTTATTTCTTTAGATTAAGGAAATTTTTTATTTGATCACCAGAATTAAATTATTCATAACAAATAAACATTTATTTTAGCAAAATAATTATTTTGTTCAATCAAGCCTTTATTAATTTGGTGTAATTTGTTTCAATTAAATACTTATTTAGATTAAAGAAATATGTTGTTGAATCCAATATCAAGATTTTAAATTATTTGAATTGTTTAAATTAAATGTGTATAATAATACAAATGTTAATTATAATTTAAGTCAGCGAAAAATTAAGGAATTTTGAAACTTATTTTAATAATAGTAATTGATTTGCCTAATCTTTTTTGGTTGAGAATTCATTTTTTTTAATACAACTGTTTTATTGAAAATTCTTCTTTTTGGTTTGAAAATTCAACTATTTTGATAAAAGAATCTCGTTTGGTTAAAGATTCAAATATTTTGTTGAAGATTCGTCTTTTTTGGTTTAATTCCACTCTTCTTCATTTGAAACTAAAATCAATTTTGGTTGAAAATTAGTTTTTTCTTCTTTGAAAATTAATTTTTTAACTGAAAATTTTAATATTCCAGTTGAAGATTCATGATGTTAGTTAAAAATGCATTATTTTGGTTGGAAATTCGTTTCTTTTTGTTGAAGATTCATTTTTTAACAGAAAATTTAACTATTTCTGCTGAAGACTCATAATTTTATTTGAAAATTTGGCTAAAAATTCGTTTTTTTTTTTTTGAAAAAAATGTTTTTTGGTTTGATAATTTAAATATTTTGGTAGAAAATTAATAATTTTTGGACAAAAATGCAACTGCTTGGTTGAAAGTTATTCTTCTTTGGTTAAGGATTGAAGTATTTTGTTAAAAATTCAATTTTTTTCGAATTCAACTGGGTTTGATTCAAAAGTAAAATTTTTTTTGGTTTCAATTTTTTGCTAGAAAATCATTTTTTTTTTGTTAATTGTTTTTTTTTGTTTTTGAAAAATTAATGTTATTAATTTTTTGTTGAAAATTGATATTTTTAAATAAAAATTCGACAACTGGGGTAAAAGTTGAACTTCATTGTCAAAAATGTATTTTTTTCTGGAAGGTTTATCTCTTTGGTTGGAAATTTCACTATTTTGTTGAAAAAATTTGTTTTAGTTTGTTTGAAAATTAATCTTTTCAACTGAAAATTTTTGGTTGAAAATTCAAATTTTTTCTTCATTCGTCTTTTGATTTAAAAATTCATCTCGTTTGGTAGAAATTTATTATTATTTGGTTAAAAATACACTTGCTAGGTTGAAGATTAATCTTCGTTGGTTGAGAATTGAACAATTTTTTAAATTTTTTATTCAAAATTGAAATCTTTCTTGGTCGAAATATCCACAACTATCTCATTATTCATTGAAAGTTAATATTTTTTGGTAAAAATATTAATTGTGGTTTAAAAATTTAAGTGCTTGATTGGAAATTACTCTGTTTTGGTTCAAAAATAATTTTTCTGTTAAAAATTAATTTCTTTTGTTGAAAATGCGTTTTTTTCACTCGAAAATTAATGTTTTCAAAGTTCTGGTTTGAAATTTGAACATAAAATTCATCTCTTCGGTTGGAAATTCGTTTTCTTTGTTTGTTGAAAATTAATTTTTTTTCACTAAAAATTCAACTTTGCCCTTTTAAGTTTAAAATTTCATTTGTTGATGTTGAAAATTCCACTATTTGTTTAAAAATTCATTCTTGAAAATACGTCTTTTGCGTTTGGAATTTTTATTTTTAAGTTAAAAATTCAACAGTTTGGATTAGAATGCAACTATTTTGTTGCAAAATTAATTATTGTATTGATGATTAAACTATTTGTTTAAAAATTCATTCATTGTGGTTGAAAATTAAACTTTTCTATTGAAAATTTGTCCTTTGTAATTGCATTTTTTTTATAGTGGAAAAGTAATCATTTGTGGTTGAAATAAATAAATCAATTACATGTTTTTAAATTTTATTTGAGACTGAAAATGTGTATTTGTTCATATAATTTGTTTATAAAATGAAAAAATATTGTAAGTGGCAAACAAATTTTCAAAAAACATTATTGGCAATATAATGTTAGCAAGGTCAGAAGAAAAAACGGTTTATTTTCGCTTAAAATCGCCCAAAATGTGCATTTGTTTACATAATTTGTTTATAAAATAAATATTGATGGGTTGCAAAATTTTTATTAGAAATCATTGGAAAAATAATTCCAGCAAGGTCACGAGAAAAAACGATTAATTTTCGCTTAAAAACACCCGAAATGTGCATTTGTTTATATAATTTGTTTATAAAATAAACAAATAACATTCAATATTAAATTTTCACTGCCACGTATCATCTTAACGATGAAGGCAAGCGATTTCAAAGCAGAAATTTACTTTGAAGACGAATAACCACTAATGTCGATTATTTGTTAATACAATTTGTTTATAACAATTAATTTCGCAAGTTAACAATTTTTTTTCTCATACCTCTGTGTATTAAATCCATGGGACAATAAGTATAAAAGAAATTTTTTCTAGAAGATAAAAAATGAAATCGACATTTTTTTCGTTGTTTGCATTAACATACAAATTAAATAAACAAAAAAATCAAAAATCTCTAAAGTTGAAATTAAAAAAAAAAATTTTTTTTTTTTGTGAAAACATAAGTTTCGCGTGCTTTAGGTACATGTTCGTGACGGCTGAAAGCCTTTCATTAAATACAATTATCATTACACGTTGTAGACATCCGCTGCCGAACCTGTCATGAGGTACAAGTTACCCTGAGGAAATCTCTTCATTTAAATTTTTGTGAATGTAAATTTCTGTTTTATTCGTGAACTAAAATGTTTTCTCATTTTTTCTCTGACCCCTCATTTTTAAAAATTACACATGTTTTTGAGGGTTCGTTTCTCTAATTGTGATTACCATAATAATGAAACAAAATTGACTGTAGTCGTCATTTTAGTATTGCCATTTATGTAAGAAGCACTTTTAGTCACTTTTTTAAGATAAAGTCACTATAGTCACTTTTTCAATAAATTATACCTATTTCTGAATTTTTTTGAATTGTTTTGAATTATTTCAGGGTGTTTCGAAATATTTTAAGAAATTTCAAATAGATTTTAATTTTAAAGAGCTTTAAAAAATTTCAACAGCGATACCACGCTGGAAACACCAGTTCTCTTAAGATCACTGAAGTTAAGCAGCGTTGGGCGCGGTTAGTACTGGGATGGGTGACCGTTCGGGAATACTGCGTGCTGTTGGCCCGTCGTGGGTGTGGTGGACCCACACTGGTAGTAAATATCCACCTAGAAACACTACCCGAATCGGGTAGTGAGGCAATGAACTTTCGAGTTTAAACTGCTAATCAATTTTTTTTTAATTTCAAGGCATTTGAAAAGAATTCACGGGATTTCGAAAGTTATCAAAGGATTTTTAAATATTTTAAGGTATTTTAAAACACTCCAAGGGATTTCAGAGGATTTGAAACATTTTAGAATATTTTAAATTATTTCAAGCCATATTCAAGAGTTTTAAAAAGTTTCAAGGAATTCTTAATTTATTTTAATAATTTGAAGGAATTTCAAATTAAAAAAAAAAAAAGTAATTTGCATGAGGCTTTAGAGAACTCAAATGTTTTTAATTTAAAATTAAAATACTTTTTAGTTGAAATTTTATTTGAAAAATCATTTTTTTGTTAAAAATTCATCACTTCGGTAGAAAATTCGTTTGTTTTTTTATTGAAAATTAATTTTTTAAATGAAAATTCAACTATTCCAGATGAAGATTTATGATTTTAGTTGAAAATTCATCTATTTAGTCAAATGATAAAATATTATAATAAAAATTCATTTTTTGGTTAAATAACTTAATAATTTTGTTAGAAATTTCATCTTTTCTGACTAGAATTTTTTGCTCAAAAAACACTTTTTTTTTAAATTCATTACTTAAGTTGAAAATTCGTTTTTCTTTGGTTCAAAATTAATTTTTTAACTGAAAATTTAACTATTCTAGTTAAAGATTCCTGATGTTAGTTGAAAATTCATGATTTTGGTTGCAAATTCGTTTTTTTTTTCAGAAATTAATTTTTTATTCGAAAATTTATGTATTTCTGTTGAAGATTCATAATTTCTTTGAAAATCATCACTTTCGTTGAAAATTTAAGTTTTTTGGTTGAAAAATCATTTTTCGTTTGATAATTCAACTATTTTGATAAACATTAATATTTATTGCTCGAATTCAACTGGTTTTGATTTAGAAGTAAAATGTTTTTTAGTTGAAATTTTTGGTTAAAAAATAATTTTTTTGTTAAAAATTCGTTTTTTTGTTGTTGTTGAAAATTCAATCTTTCAAACTATATTGATGAAAATTGATAAATATTTTAAGGTATTTTAAAAGATTCCAAGGGATTTTAAAGGATTTTAAATATTATAGACATATTCAAGAGTTTTAAAAAGTTTCAAGGAATTTTTAATTTATTTCAATAATTTGAAGGAATTTAAATTAAATTTTGTAAAATATTGTAATATTTGATAATTCAAATATTACGGTAGAAAATTCTTATTTTTTTGATAAAAATGCAACTTTTTGGTTGAAAGCTAATCGTCTTCGGTTGAGGATTCAACTATTTTTTGAAAATTGGTATTTTTTGTTCGAACTCAAGTGTTTTTGATTTAAAATTAAAACATTTTTTAGTTGAAATTTTTAGTTGAAAAATCAGTTGTTTGTTGAAAACTCACCACTTTGGTAGAAAATTCGTTTATTTGATTGAAAATTAATTTTTTACTGAAAATTTACCTATTCTTGATGAAGATTCATGATTCCAACTGAAAATTCATATATTTAGTTAAATGATAAACTATTATATGGAAATTTGTTTTTTGGTTAGATAACTCAAAAATTTGGATAGAAATTTCATCTTTTCTGAGTGGAATTTTTTGTTAGAAAAACACTTTTTTTGTTAAAAATTCATTACTTAAGTTGAAAATTCGTTTTATTTGTAGTGAAAATTAATTTTCTCACTGAAAGTTTAACTATTCCAGTTAAAGATTCATGATTTTATTTTAAAATTCATCAATTTGGTTGAAAATTCGTTTTTTTTTTTGTTGGAAATTAATTTTTTAACAGAAAAAATAACTATTTCTGTTGAAGATTCATAATTTTACTTGAAAATTCATCACTTTGGTTGAAAATTCAAGTTTTTCCGTTGAAAAATCGTTTTTTTGGTTTGATAATTCAACTATATTGTTAAAATTTCATTTTTTTTTGTCGAATCCAACTGGCTTTGATTTAAAATTAAAATGTTTTTTGTTTGAAATTTTGGGTTAAAAGCTAATTTTTTTGTTGTTGAAAATTTAATTTTTCAAACTATTTTGTTGAAAATTGATATATTTTTTCCAACTGAAAGTTTATCTTTTTCGTTTTTGTTTAAAACATAATCCTATTTAGTTGAAAATTTGTCTTTGGTGAATAACTAATATACTTCGTTTAAATTTAATCTTTTTTGGTTCAAAATGCAACTGTTTGGTTGAAACTGAACTTTTTTGTTAAAAATTTATATTTTAGTGTTGAAAGTTCCGTTGAAATATTTTTTAGTTGAAAATTCAACTTTTTTTTTCAATTGGTCTTTTTGATTTGAAAATTCATCTCGTTTGGTAGAAATTTATTATTCTTTGGTTAAAAATACACTTTTTAGGTTGAAAATTAATCTTCGTTGGTTGAGAATTGAACAATTTTTTAAAAAATATTTGTCTTTTTTGTTTGTATCTAGTTGGTTGAAATATAAACTTTTTTTTTTATTTATTTTTTGATTTGATAATTCCACTATTTTAGTAGAGAATTAATCTTTTTAGCTGAAATTTTTAGTTAAAAAATCACTTTTTTGTTGAAAATTCATTACTCAAGTTGAAAGTTCGTTTTTTGGTTGAAAATTAATTCTTTCACTGAAAATTTAACTATTCTAGTTAAAGATTCATAATGTTAGTTGTAAATTCATAATTTTGGTTGAAAAATTCGTTGTTTTTTTCTGTTGGAAGTTAATTTTTTAACCGAAAATTTAACTATTTCTGTTGAGGATTTATAATTTTATTTAAGAACTCATCACTTTGGTTGAAAATTCAAGTTTTTTTTTGTTGAAAAATCGTTTTTTTGATTGACAATTCAACTATTTTGTTAAAAATTCATATTTTTGATCGAATTCAACTGGTTTTGATTTAAAAGTGAAATGTTCTTTTTGGCTGCACTTTTTGTTTGAAAAATATTTTTTTCATACAAAAAAAAACAACTGAAAATTCAACTTTGTTTAAAAATTCGTTTCTTTTTTTGGTTTGAAAATTAACTTTTTAACAGAAAATTTCACTATTTCTGTTGAAGATTCATAATTTTATTTGAAAATTCATCTCTTTAGTTGAAACAGATACTATTTTATTGAAATTTCAGTTTTTCGTTTAATAATTCAACTTTTTCGGTAAAAAGTTAATCTTTTTTGACTAAAATTTTTGGTTTAAAATCTTTTTTTTTTTTTTTTTTGAAAATTTATCACATAAGTTGAGAATTTGTTTTTTCGGTATAAAAATTTATATTCCAGCTCAAAATGTAACTATTCCAGTTTAAAATTCATCACTTTGGTTGAAAATTCGTTCTTTTTGGTTGAAAATTAATTTTTTAACAGAAAATTAAATTTTTTCTGTTGAAGATTCATGACTCTAATCGAAAATTCATCTCTTTGGTTGAAAGATAAACTATTTTATTGAAATAATTCACATTAAAAAATTTTTGAAGTACTTTTCGAGGATATGAACTTGATTTTAAAAGATTCGAAAGAATTTTTAATTGATTTTAATAATTTAAAGGGATTTCAAATTTTTCTAAAGACATAAGAGTATTTTTTTAAATTGGAAGGAATTTTCAAAAGCTTGAAAAAGTTTTAAGAGATCTTGAAGGATTTGAAATATTTTAGAGTATTTTAAGTTATTTCAAGCCATTTCCAAAAGTTTTAAAAAGATTCAAAGAATTTTTTATTTATTTCAATAATTTAAAGGGATTTCAAATTTTGTTAAAGTTTGAAAAAATTGTCATGGGGCTTTCAAGAATTTCGGAAGAAATGGAACAATTTTACAGGAGCAATAAGGTTTTTATATATCTTAAAAGATTCTACTGTATTTTACCAGATTTCTTAGGATTTCAATGATTTTAAGGGAATTTAGAAGATTTCAAGATATTTTAATAAAATTTCCAGTATTTTGGTAAATATTATCAGATTTCATGTAATTTCATGAAATATTAATTTTCAACAAAAGTTCATTTTCAACCAGTTATTTGAATTTTCAACAAAATAGTTAAAGTTTTAGTTAAAAAAATCAACTTTTATTGGTAACAAAAATCGAATTTTCAAAAAAAAAAATGTAATAGTTGATATTTAAGAAAAAGCATAAAGATTGAAATAAAAAACAGTTTTTCACTCAAAAATAACCAACAAAAAATTTTTCACTAAATTTGGCACTTTAGAGCCGGAAAAATTAGGTAAAAACAATCAAATAAAAATTAGTTCGTATGTAAGTCGTATAAAAAGGGGTAATAATTGAATTATTATGAATCCTGATAAAAATCGCATTTCAGCTAAAATTGCTAGTTTTTAAATTAAAATATAAATCTTCTTTGTTGAAATTATAGATTAAAATTAGTATTTTTTGATAGAAAATTAATCTTCTTGATTGAATTTCAACCTTTCGTTTCAAAATACATAATTTTTTTTGAAAATTCATTTTTTTCGGTTGAAGATTCCCCTGTTTTCGTAGCAAATTCAACTATTTGGTTGGAAAATAACCTATTTTGTGCAAAAATCGTCTTTTTCAAATGAGCTTCACTGTTTTTTATATTAAATTAAAATATTTTTTGGTCAGAAAAATTCAACTATTTTGTTAAAAGTTGATCTACTTTCTTCAACATAATTTTTTTTTTTTGAAGATTCATAATCTTGGTGGAAAATTCTTGTTTATAAATGATTATTTCCGGTTAAAAATTCAAGTATTCCTTTTTTTTACAATTTTTGTTTGTTTGTTAAAAATTAGTCGTTCTTTATTAAAAATTAATTTCTTCGCTTGAAAAATGAGCTGTTTCATTTAAAACTTTTTTTTTCTTCGGATGTTTTTCGGTTGAAAATTATTTTTCTTAGCTGAAAATGTAACTATTATTCCAGTCTAACATTCCATAATTTTAGTTACAAATTCGTCCCTTTTTTTGAAAATTCACTTTTTGACTAAAAATGTAATTATTCAATTTTTGCTTGAAAAATCATCTTTTTTAGTTGAAAATTTGTTGTTTTTTTTTGCTAGAAATTAGTCTTCTTGGTTGAAAATTCATCAACTATTCCCGTCAAATATTCACAATTTTATTTGAAAATTCATCGCTTTGTTTTGAAAATGTAACAATTTTTTAGAAAGTTAGTTTTTTTTTGTTGAAGGTAATTTTTTTAACTGAAAATTTAACTTATTCCAATTGAAAATTCGATAGTTGTAATTAAAAATCCATCTGTTTGGTTAAACATTAATTTTTTAAATTGAATTATTTAAGTTTGGTTCTTAAATTAAAATGGAAAATTAAGTTTGAAGTTAAATCCATATTTACTGTTTGAAAATTCAACTTTATTGTAAAAATTTGTCTTTTTTGCTTAAAAGCTCAACAATTTGGTTGAAAAATAATATGTTTTGTTGAAAAATCGTCTTTTCCAAATGAATTCTGTTTTTTATATTAAATTCAAATCTTTTTTTGGTTATTGTTTTTGGTAAAATTTTTTTCTTTTTGGTTACTTTTTTGCTACATTGTTACTTTTCGGTTACATTTTTGAGATTTTAATTTAATTTAATTTTTTTTTTAGATTTTTTCATTTCTCGGAATTGGATAATTTTTTTAAATTTTAATTTTCCTGGCTTAATCCAAAAAAACTTCAGGTCGGAAGTAAACTTTTGTTTTATCTTTAAATAGTGATTTCGATTTTACAGAACAGTTCAAACAATTAATTATTATTGTTAATATTGTATTCTCAAAATAATGCTAGAAATCGCAGTTTTTTCAAAACTTTTCCACTTTTTGTCCTATTTTCAATTAGAGTGAGTTAAATAATTAATAAAAGTTAACAAAATTAATTATTAAAATATTATTATTTTTATTTATATTCGAGTTTATATTCAATTTGAGTTATTCTAGTTATAAACAATAATACATTGTTTAAACAATTATGCTTGTTAATTGAAAATTTGACAAAAAGTGTAGATTTTTTTTAAACCGCGACTTTTGATCTCTATTCTAAACAAATCGATAAAAACTATAAGAAATTGTTTAAACAATCAATGTAAACATTTGTTTATTATTATTTTTTAAATTATTTTTTGTGTTAATTTTAACAAAATTGCGGGCGATATGCACGAAAATTCGGGGAAAAAATATAAAAATATTTTTTGTTTTGAGATTAACAACAAATTGTAGTTTGTTTATTCCATGAAGAAATTTGAGTTGAAAATTTAGTCGACGGGCATGCAATATTTGTGGAGGCCAAGTGCGCAGCGCCGAGAATCGATATCAGCCTACCCAATAGTCTAGGAGTTGGCCCAGGTCAGGCATTTCTACGCTACGTATATTGTGGTCTTTCTGCAAGGCTACGAAGAAAATTCTTTCTTTATACATTTTTTGTCCCAGTTTTTAATTGGAAATCATAAAATGTAATTTTTCAAATCTTTCATCTGATTAATAATTGGAATACCAATTACGTAATTGTGTAATTGGTTAACGCTCCATTCATAGAGGGTGGCGCTCCCGGTTCAAATCCAGGCTGAGGCAGATTTTTTTATTGTTTTTCAAGAATCATTTGTTCGAAATAATCACTTTAACATCGAAATTTGTATTAATTATGAATCTTTAAATAGTTTAAATATTCATAAACACGAAATTTATACATTTCGACGTTGGTACTTAAATTAAATTAAATTAAATTAAATTGAATTGAATTAGGTTTAAGAAATTATTATCAGTTGCTTTTACCAAATTTAAAGAGAAATTTTTTTGGAAATCTTTCAAAATTTTGAAACTCCTGAATATCTTTTAAACTGACTCAAATTATCAACACAGGGCGGAATCTAAACAATTCAAACCTACATTTTGCTTTTAATTTTTTGAAGTCTTTTCAAATTTTAAATTATTATTGAAATTATTTCTAAACTTCTGCATATTTTTCAAAAATGATTCGCACTTTTCTTCAAAACTTTAAACAATTTTGGAAATCTTTTGAAAGGTTTTAAAACCTTTTTATATATTCAGTTGATATAAATTTCACAAAAAAAACATTAAAATTTTTTTTTTATGAATCTCAAGAAAATTTTTTTATCCTTTTTGAAACTCTTCAAAATTCCGAAAATATTGGAAAATCTAATTTTTTTGTTCGCAATCTGCAAAAATCGATGGAAAATCAGAAATATTGCCTTACAAACTTCACGATTTTTTTTACAATTTTAAAATGTTTTGAAACCTTTTTAGATATTCTCTTTAAATTAATTTTTTCAAATGAAAAAATAATTTTTAATTTTCCCAGGAATCTTACAGAATTTTAGGTTATTTTCAAACCTTTCAAAATTCCTAGAAAGCTTGAAGATTTTTTCTGAAATCTTCAAAAATATACGCCTTGTTTAAACAAATTTTTAAATCTATTCAAATTCAAAATTATTTCTGTAATTTATTTTCTGAGCTTCTGAATATCTTTTAAACGGATTACAATTTTTTTTAATCCTATAAATATAAAGAAATTGCTGTAAAATCTTCCAGATTCTTTTTCGGCAATTTTGAAAATCTTTTGAAATGTTTTAAAATCTTTTTAAATATTCTTTCAAAATAAATTTCTCAAATTAACATCCATTCAAAGCTTTCCTAGGAATCTTACTTTTTTTTAATTTTGAAACCTTTCAAAATTCTTAAAGGGCTTCAAAGTTTTATTTTGAAATCTTCAAAAATATACGTTTTCTTTCAAGTTCTTCCAAATTTTCTGAAATTCAAAATTATTTTTGTAATTTTTTCCAAACTTCCAAATATCTGTTAAACTAATTTTAATTTTTTTTCTTCCTGAAAATATAAAGAAATTGCTTTAAAATCTTCCAAATTCTTTTTAGGTTATTTTGGAATTCTTATGACATGTTTAAATTTTCCTAGTAATCTTAAAAAAAATCTATATCCTCCTGAAACCTTTCAAATTTCTGAAAATTCTGAAAAATTTTCTGATTTTTTTGTTCGTAATCCAGAAAAATCTTTGCAAAATTAAAAATATTGCCTTAGAATCTTCCAGATTCTTTTTCGAAAATTTTGGAATTCATTTGAAAGGTTTTGAAATTTTTTTAAATAGTCTTTTTAAATTAATTTTTCAAAGTAAGAACTCATTTAAATTTTTCGCAGGAATCTTCCACAAAAATGTTATTTTGAAACCTTCCAAAATCCCCCAGAAGCATCAAAATTTTATTTAGAAATTTTCAGAAATCTACATTTTGTTTCAAATAGTTTTTTAAATCTTCTCAAATCTAATAAAGAAAATTTTAAAATTATGAAGGATATAAAAAAAAATTTAAGAAAAATGTGCATAATTTAAAAAAAAAATGTAGAAGTTTTGCAAAAATTTCCAAAATAATTTAAAATTTGAAGATTTTTCAGAAAATTTAAAAGAAAGTGTAGATTTTGCAAAATTTCCAACATTTTGAAAAAATTAATTTCAAGAGAATGTTTAAAAATATTTTAAAACACTTTCAAAGAATTCCAAAATTATCGAAAAAGAATCTGAAATATTTTAAAGTTTTTTTTTAATCCTACAAATATAAAGAAATTGCTTTAAAATATTTCAGATTCTTTTTTCAAAATTTTGGAACACTTTGAAAGTGTTTTAGAATATTCTTAAACATTCTCTCGAAATTAACTTTTTCAAAATATTGGAAAATTTCAGAAAATCTACACTTTCTTCTAAATTTCCTGAAAAATTTTCAAATTTTAAATTATTCTGGAAATTTTTTCAAAACTTCTAAATTTTTAAAAAATGATCCACAACATTTTTTTAAATCCTTCATAATTTCAAAATTTGCTTTATTAAATCTTCAAGATTCTTTTTGGACAATTGGGGAAATATTTTGCAATTTTCTCCTAAAATTAATTTTTTTTAATAAAAATAAAAATTTTTCAATTGCCTAGTTTTCAAATACTTTCTTATACATTAATCTCAAAAAAATTCAATAGTGACAGTTGGTTTTAGAGATAAGGGGGTCAAAGGTTATTAACGAATTAGTCTGTGTGCTGATCCAATATGGCGGACCACAGTTTAAAAAAATATTTTGATTATCACGGAATCCAGTTTGGTGGTTCAAGATTACCTTCTCTGTTTTTTTTTTTTGAGTCACTGGAAACGAATCTGAAGTCGTATTTTCAAAATGGATGATCCAATATGGCGGACCGCATCCAAAAATTATTTCAAT
>CAKNXH010063462.1:0-19634 GCA_932178445.1 Andricus quercusramuli | reverse complement strand
AATTAATGCAGTTATAAGAAAAACAATGATTTATTGCTTCCTTAGAAGATGATAAATAACCTTGAAGTTGTTTACGCAAAATTCATTACTCACAATTGCACAGTATTATTTTATGAAGTAATCCAGAACATCCTACAAACTTAGCATGGACAAGAACCACTAAAGCTGTAGAATGTTGCATTACCAATCGAATAGTTAATTACATACCAAGAAAGATGGAATTTTCACAATAAATTATGAATTTTTAATCAAAACGCACACATTTTTTACAAAACATGAATTTTCGACCAAAAAATAAGATATTACCCAAATAGTTGAATTTTCAACAAAATAATTAGACTTTGGGAAAAGCATTTGATGTTCAACTTACAAAGATGTATTTTGAACCAAATGGTGGAATTTTTAAACAATTTTTACAAAGATGATTTCTCAACCAAGACGATTAATTTTCTAACAAAGAAAATGAATTTTCAACAAAATACAGTCATTTTCTACCTGAAAAAATCAATTTCAATTCAAGATATCAATATTCAGAGAAAAATAGATTTTCTGAAACTTTCAGTTTAAAAAATTAATTTTCAACAAAAAAAAGAACTGAGTTTCAACCAGTGGAATTCAACTAAAGAGAGATTTTAACAAAGTAGTTTCATTTTCAATCACATTGTTGAATTTTCAAGAAAAAAAAAGAGATTTTCTAACAAAAAGTTGAATTTTCAAACAAAAATGATTTTAATTTAAATGAAAAAACTGTTAAATTCAACCCAAAAAGATGAATTTTCGACAAAACAAATGATTCTTCAACCAAAAAAGACTAATTTTCAACCACCGAAATTGCATTTTTCACTAAAAAGATAAATTTTCAACCAAGAAGGTTAATTTACAACCAAAAAGAAGAATTTTCCACAAAATACTACAATTTTCAACCAAGTAGTTGAATCTTCAAATAGAAAATATTACTTTCTTATTAAAAATTTCATTTTTTAACAAAAAAAAAAGGAATATTAACATTTTCAGCTACAAAAATTAATATTCTATCATAAAAAAAATAATTTCAACTAGTTAAATTCAGCAAAAGTGACTAATTTTCAACAAATTAATTTAATTTCCTACCAAATTTATAAATTTTTATCCAAAACAGATTTTAATTTGAAATCGAAAATCAGTTGACACCAACCAAAAAGGCAAATTTTCAAAAAAATAGTTGAATCCTCAGCCAAAGACGATGCAAAGTTCAAAAAATTAATTTTCATAAAAAAAAGAACTGGTTTCCAGCCAGCGGAATTTAATCAAAAAGAGTTTTTAACAGAATAAATAATGTTCAATCACATTGTTAAATTTTTAAGACAAAAAGACGGATTTTCTAACAAAAAGTTGAATTTTTAAATAAAAGTGATTTGAATTTGAATTAAAAAAACAGTTAAATTCCATCCAAAAAGATAAATTTTCAACAAAAAAGTTGATTTTTCAAACAAAACAAACCAATTTTCAACCACGAAATTGCATTTTTACCCAAAAAGATGAATTTTCAACAAAATACATGAATTTTTAAATAAATATTTGAATCTTCAAATAGAAAATATTACTTTTCTATTGAAATACCAATTTTTAACCAAACAAAGAATATTCACATTTTAGTTTCAAAAATTAATTTTGAACCAGAAAAAACTAATTTTCAACCAGAAAAAAACTAATTTTCAATCAGTTAAATTCAATAAAAACGACGAATTTTCAACAAAGTAATTTAACTTTCTACCAAATTTGTAAATTTTCAAACAAAAAAGTTTTTAATTTGAAATAAAAAAATCAGTTGACTCCAACCAAAAAGACAAATTTTCAAGAAATATTTAATCCAAAGTTTAAAAAAATAAATTTGTAACCAAAAAAATAACATTCACATTTTAGTTGAAAAAAAAAATTTCAACCAGAAAAAAAAAATTTCAATCAGAAAATATAATTTTCAGCCAGTTAAATGCAACAAAAATGACGAATTTTTAACAAAATAATTTAATTTTGTAACAAATTGTTAAATTTTTCACCAAAAAAACATTTTCATTTGAAAACAAATACAGTTGAATTCAACCACAAACATGAATTTTTAATCAATAGTTGAATTTTCAACTAGAAAAGATAACTTTTCAATTCAGAATATCATTTTTCAACAAAAAGTGGAATAATTACATTTTCATTTGAAAAAATTAATTCTCAAGAAAAAAAAACAACTAATTTTCAACCAGAAAAGGCGAATTTTCAACAAAATACATGAATTTTCAAGCCAAAAAGATCAATTTTCTAACAAATTAGTTTAATTTTCGATCAGAATGATGAATTTTCAAATGAATTGGGAAAAAAAAATTTAATTGAAAAAATTCGATGAAATTCATGAAAGATTAAGGTGAATTATAAAAAATTCAAATGAATTGAAAAGAATTTAAAAGTATGAAACAACTTAATTGATTTCAGTTACTTTGAAATAAGCTTAGAAAAAATCAAGTTAATTCCAAAGAATTTAAAAGAATTCAGGGTGAAAAAAAAAGTTCAAATCTTTGAAGCCCTACTAATTTCTAACCAAAGAAGTAACTAATCACTAAAAAACAATTCAAGTTAAATTCTAAAGAATTCAAGTGAATTAGAAAAAAAAATTTAATCGAAGAAAATCCATTGATTGCAATAAAATTTGAATGAATTTAGAGAAACTTAAGGGAATTACAAAAAATTAGATCAAATTCGTAAAAAATCAAGCGGAATTCAAAAATGGATCAAGTGAATTGAAAAAAGTTCAAAAACATGAAAAAATTAATTGAATTGAGCAAAATTGAGTG
This sequence comes from Andricus quercusramuli, assembly GCA_932178445.1. NCBI lineage: Eukaryota > Metazoa > Arthropoda > Insecta > Hymenoptera > Cynipidae > Andricus > Andricus quercusramuli. Next base: position 16,815 of record CAKNXH010063462.1, on the reverse strand, counting down.
AATTTAGAAGAATTCAAAAGAATTAAAAATAATTCTGGATAAATTAATAGAAATTCTGAGCGAATTCCAAATGAATTGAAAAAAATATTTGAAAATCTCTTGAAATATTTAAAACCCTACAAAATCCCTCATTTCTTGTGAAAAATCATTTGAAATCTATTGATACATTAAAATCCCTTAAAATTTCAAAATAAAGATAAATTTAAAAAAACCTTGAAAATACCCTGAAATTGTTTCAATCTCTTGAAAATGCCTTGGCATCTTCTAAAATAACCTAAAATATTTTAAAATCCTCAGAAATCCCATTAATTTACTGAAATCAACTAAAAATTTGCAATCTTTTGAAATACCTCAAATATTTCAAAACCTTCAAAAATTTTTGAAGTCCCTTGAAATTTTTTCAAGCTCTTCAAAACGCCAAGAAATTTGAAAAAATACCTTAAAATATTTCAAATCCTTTGATCCCTGGAAATCTGAGAAATCCCTAGAAATGTTTGCGATCATTTTTTTCAATTCTTTAATGTTAACAAAAATAAATGTTTAAACCATTTTTTATTATGGTTAACAATATTATCTTTGAATAATGCTAGAAAATTGCGATTTTTTTTTGAAATTTTTAACTATTTAGCTATTTTTCACTCGGTGTGACTTGATAATTGATTAAATTCAACAAAAATATTTCTAGGAATCTGTATTATCATCAGAGAATAACAGAAATTTTTATCGTCTTTTCAGACTAGATGGAGATACGAATTAACAATTATTTAAATCAATTTTTTTTTAAATATCTCCTTTTGCTACGCTGGGAATCGAACCTCAGAACTTCCGATTGCCGGTCGGGTGTTTTCCCATTAAGCTACTAGAGAGATCGAGAGAAAAAACTTTTTTCAGGTTGTGTGCTTTAACTTGTACCATCTAGCATAATAATGCGTGTATTTTCTGAAAAAAGTTTCTTCTCTCGGTCTCTCTAGTAGCTTAATGGGAAAGCACCCGACTGGCAATCGGAAGTTCTGAGGTTCGATTCCCAGCGGAGCGAAAGGAGATCTTTTTCCAGAAAAAAATTAATTAACGTCAGCATAAATAATTGTTTAAACAAATTATTATTGTTTATGACTGTCTTCATCTATATGAATGCCAGATAGTTGCAGTGTTTACTACAATTTTTTACTTCTTGTCCATTATTCACTTAGTGAGGTAATAATTAATAAAACTTTAAAAAAATAGTTCAAACAATTTATGATTGTTTATAACTATATTTTCTCAATTAAATGCCATAAGGTTGGAATTTTTTCTGTAATGTTTGACTTTGCTTTACGTTTTCATTTATAAACAAATAAAAAATAGACGGAATCATTTATTAAACAATCTCTTTTTCCTGAATGTATTTTTCTAAAATAAAACCGAAATTTGAGATATACTTTAAATTTTCTATATGTATCATATTAAATGTACATTTTCCTTGAAGTAGTTACTGACATCCTTTTTGTTTAAATTAACATTAATATTTGTTACTTTTTCCCAACAAAAAGTTAAAGAAAAGCTGAAAATTTTAGAGAAACCTGCAATTTTCTATCATTAATTTAAGAGAATGTAGTTATAAACAATAAAAAATTGTTTAAACAATTACGTTTCTTGAATTTCATTATTGTCTCACCAAGTGAAAAGTGGAGTAATAGTTGGAAATTTCAGGAAAAACTGCAAATTTCTAGCATTAATCAAATTAAATGTTATTAACAATAATAACAATTTGTTTAAACAATTAATTTTGTAAAATTAATATGTATCCCATTCTCATTTAAAATCCTACAAAAAGTGGAAAATTTTTGAAAAAACGGCAATTTTCGACAATCATTCTAAGAGAATATTATTATCATTAATAAATTTTTAAAATAGTAATGTTTGTTAGAATAATTAAGTATTACCTCACTCTAATTGAAAATTGGACAAAAAGTGGAAAATTGTCGAAAAAACAACTTTCTGACTTTATTCCAAGAGAAAATTGCTAACAAATTTTTAACTTTAAATTAAAAAAAAATTGTTTAAAAAATTTATTGAACATCTAATTATCAGTTTATGGTCATATTTCATGTATTAAAAACAATTTCTATTGCAAAAACCGCATAAAACCCTAAGTTTTTTTAATTGAATAAAAATTATTCTTCATTTGTTAAAGTAGCTTTATATTACTGTATTTAACTATTTTGTTGAAAATTTGTTTTTTATTTAGTTTGAAATTAATTTTTTGCAACTAAAAATATAACAATACGATTTTTAGTTAAAAATTCTCTTTTTAATTTGAAATTCGTTTTTTCTAGTTGAAAATTCACCACTTTGTTAAAAAATATAACTATTTTTTTGAAACTTAGTTTTTATCTTGAAATTTTTTTTTTCTACTGATAATGTAACTATTCCAATTAAATATTCCATCATTTTAGTTAAAAATTCATCTTCGTGGTTGAACATTAATTTTTTTCAATTAAAAATATAACTATTTAATTTTTGGTTAAAAATCCTTTTTTTAATTTAAAATTCGTCTTTTCTAGTTGAAAATTCACCACTTTGTTAAAAAATATAACTATTTTTTTGAAACTTAGTATTTTTTTTTGTTTGAAAATTATTATTTTTTTAAAACTGAAAATGTAACTATTCCAATTGAATATTCCATTATTTTAGTGGACAATTTTTCTCTTTGGTTGAACATTAATTTTTATTACTGAAAATATAACTATTAACTTTTTGTTTGACAATTTATCTGCTTTAGTTTAAAATTCATGTATTTTTTTGAAAATTCGTCTTTTTGGTAAAAATTATTTTTCTTGGCTGGAAATTAATCTTCTTGGTTAAAAATTAATAATTTTTGGTTGAAAATTCAACTATTTCAGTCAAAAATTCAACATTTCAGTTAAAAATTAATCTTTTTTGTTTAAAATTCACCTATTCAAAAATTGTATTCTTAGCTCAAAATTCAACTATTTGGTGGAAAATTGGTCCTTTTTAGTGTGAAATTCCTCTATTTCATTGAAAATTTATAAATTTTTCGAAAAATCGCATATTAGAATAATATTGAAAATTTACTTCATTTCAAAGTTTAAATGTCAAGAAAAATTGTACAGGGAAAAATTAATTAATTTCGAAAATAAAGTTTTGCGATCACCCTGATTCTTGTTAGTAATTTATTTGCCTTGTCTATTTTTCTTAATTTTTTTAGTTGCTTCCTCCTGGCGATTTTATTTTTAGTTAAAAATGTTATTATTTGGTTGAAAATTCAAAATTTTTATTGAAAATTTGTCTTTTTGGCTAGAAAATTAAATTTTTATTGAAAAGTCTCATTTTTGTGTTAAAAATTCAATTGCAATATTTCTTGGTTGAAAATTGAACTAGTTTTTGGAAAATTCGTTTTATTGGTTAAAAACGTGAATGTTTCGTTGAAAATGTAACTATTTTGTTGAAGATTCGTTTTGTTTTGGTTTAAAATTAATTTTTTTCACTGAAAATGTAACTTTTCCATTTTTGTTTAAAAATTGATCTTCATTTGAAAGTTAACTTTTTTGTTGAAATTTTTTTTTTTTTTGTGGAAAATTCAACTGTCTTACAGAAAATTTGTCTTTTCTTTAGAAAATTTATCGCTTTGATTGAAAATTCGACTTTTTTGTTGAAAACCCGTTTTTTTTTTGTTGGAAATTAATTTTTTTCTGAAAATTTAAGTTTTACATTTTTGGTAGAAAATAATCTTGTTTAGCAAAGTTCAATCTATTTTTTTTTATTAAAAATTCGATCATTTGGTTGAAAATTCAGCTTTGTTAGTAGAAAATTTAAGTATTTGATTAAAAATTCCACTATTCAAAATTTTTTATCGAGAGTCTTTTATTGCAGAAAAAAAATTTGTTTATTCAAATAAATACATAAATTTGAAATTTTTTAATTGTAATCAAAAATACTATTTTATTTCGGTTATAAAAGATTATTTGTTAAAACGTTGCAAAATTAAAATGCTGGTCTTCGAATACTAATGGTCATTGGTTCAGAAAAAAATCAGGGAATTTTGAAAATTAAGTTTTTCGGTCACCCTGGAATTTGAATTTTGAATTTATTCTCAATTTACATTATGATTTTCAATGATTCTAATTATAAAAAATTTATGTTTATTTTTCAGAACGTACGTTGGAAGATCACGAAGACATCCTCGCAGCTCATAGAGAAATAGAAATGTATGCTTCCGATCACGAAAGGAAATTCTTTTTCCGTGAAGATTACCTCAAATACGAATTCTTCATTAATCCAAAGGTAAGATTTTCTGATTAAATAATAAAATTATTTAATATAATAAAAATAAATGAAGATTTAAATATTAATAAATTAGAAAAATTTAAATCTTTATTTAAAGAAATTTTTATTTCTTTAATAATAAAATTTGATAATTGATTTAATAAAATTAAATATTTAGAAGGTCTAAATCAGAATAATCTATGTAAAAAATACCAATTAAGCGTGATAATATTTCTCTAAAAGATAGGCGTGTCCAAAAATTTCGAGAAAAAAAATTGTCACTTTTCCTCAATGCTGATTGGGAAATTTAAAAAAACCGAAGGAACATTTTTAGATTGAAGAATAATTAATGCAAAATTTTTTTATTACATTTTAATTTAAAATAGTTAATTACCAACCAAAAAATACGAATTTTCAACTGAAGAATTGAATTTTCAACTAAAAAAAAAACTAAACTAAAAAAACTAAAAATCAATCAACAAAGAAAAAAAATCTCATCCGAAATATTGAATTTTCAAGTCATAGTGACAAAATTTGAAAAAAGTTGAATTCACAACAAAAAATATGCATTTTCTATTAAAAAATTCAATTTTCGACTAAAAAGCAAGAGTTTATAATAAAATAAATCAATTTTCAACTACAAAGGATCAATTCTTTTAGCAAAAATTGAATAGCTACATTTTCAGTAAAAAATTCATTTCCAATAAAAAAAAATTTCTTAACAAAATTGGTTAAAGTTTTTACTAAAGAAATTAACATTTAACGAAAATGATGCATTTTCAAACAAAACAAAATGAATTGAAAAAAATAGTTAAATTTTTGACTCATAAGATGAATTTTCTAGCAAAAAAAGAGAAATTTTCAACAAAATAGATGAATTTTCAACTGAAAAAGATAAATTTTCAACAAAAATCCGAATAGATTAATTTTCAGTTATTAAAAATCAATTTTCAACCAAATAAAATAAATTTTCAACGAAATAGTAAAGTTTTCAACCAAACAGATGAATCTTCAACCAAGAAGATTAAATGTCTATACAAAAACGAAAATTTGACAAAAAATGTAATGATTAACTTTAATTTTCAGTTAGAGAAATAAGTTTGTATGCAAATAAAATAAATTTTAAACGAAACAGTCTAATATTCAACCAAAAAAATGAATTTTCTAGCAAAAAGATTAAATGTCTCTGGAAAAAAAATTTAAAAAAAATTGTATTCCATTTATTTTTAAATTTTCTACCGAAAAAATAATTATTTTTAAAAAAATTCATGAATTTTCATCCAAAAAGGTTAATTGGTCACTAAGAAGATTAATATTCTATTATAAAAGATAAAGTTTCAACAAAATACAGAATTTTTGAAAGAAATAATTGAATTTTTAATTAAAGAAGGTAATGTTCAACCAAACATGGTATAGTTCAATTTTCAATTAAACAATAATTTTAAAAAAATGGTAACAGAATAGCAAAATCTTGAACAAAAAAAAAAAAAAAAAAAAAAAAAAAGATTAAAATAGAATAGAATAGAAAGTCATCGGAATGATATGAAAATTGTTTAAATAATTAATAATTCTCGGGAATTTACCTAGCATTAATTAAAAAATTAAAGTTGTAATTTTTTCTTTACAAATAATTAATCATATTTTCAATTGCTTATAATTTAAAAAATAGTTGAAACTTGAAAAAAGTGATAGTCGTCGAAAATGTAATTACAATATCAGTATAAATATTTGGTTAGGAAACGTAAACAGATGCGATAAGCGTCATGACTCGAGAGCACTCACACTCTCGGAAAACTCTCGAAACTTATGAATCTTTGATTAAAAAAAAAAAAAATCTCAACAAAAAGTGTAATAGTTGACATTTCCGAGAAAAAAATGTTATAATCTATAATAAAAAAACTGTTAAATTCAAGCAAAAAAATACGAATTTTCAACCAGGGATGATTTTTCAATCAATAAAGAAAAAAATCTCATCTAAAATGTCATAATAATGAATTTTTGGAAAAAATGTGTGTTCACAACCCAAAAAAAATATATTTTCTATGAAAATAATTGAATTTTCGATCAAAAAAGATACTTATTTTAACAAAAGATTCAACTGACAAAGATCAATTTCCTAGCAAAAAAAAATGGAATAGCTATATTTTTAGTATAAAAAATACATTTTCAACAAGAAAAAAAAACAACAAATTTTCAACCAAATTTCTTAAACTTTTAACCAAAGAAATGAACTTACAACTAAAATTATGCTTCTTCAATAAAAAATAAAAATTGTACATATGGAGTAGAATTTTCTACCCAGAGGAGAATTTTCTACCAAAAAAGAACAATTTTCAACAAAACAGTTCAAAAAACAAAAATTTCAACAAAAAAATGTAATCAAGTTAGAGAAATAAGTTTTTAATAAAAAAAAATAAATTATCAACCAAAAAGATTAAATGTCTATAACAAAGTTTTTGTCGAAGGAAAATGGAATAGTTAAATTTTTAGTAAAGAATAATTAATTTTCAACAAAAAAAAACTAATTTTCTACGAAATAAATAAAATTTCAACCAAAAAGATTAATTGTTTACCAAAAAAAGAATATTTTTTAACAACATACATGTATTTTTAACAAAATATGTTTTTTTAATGGAATTTTCAACCAAATTCATATTGTATGGATGAACAAAATAAGCTGTCAATTTTAAAGAATTGTGAGTGGAAAAAATTGTGTTTTTCATATTGAATTTACTGAAATTTTCTCGCTAAATAAGGAAACTTAAATCATAAAATTATATACAACGTTCTCAAATCAAGTAAGATTTTCTGTAAAATCCATAACAAAATTTTGGAAAAAAACAGTTTTTTTTCTTTAAGAAGGGCAATTAGTGCCATCTGGATTTTTATATAAAAAATTGGACAGTGGTTTTTAAATTAAAATCTGTAAATTAAGGAAATGCAGGTTCCTAATATTATCTATCGAATGAGCTGTTGACTATGGATTTTTCGAGTTACCAACTATTTTCTACGTTACCGACTAATTCTACAACGGAAAGTGTAGATTCCTGTTATTTTCTCGAGTAAGTTATCGACTGTAGGTAATCGACTGTAGGGTATCGTAGTTCAAATAAAGCCAATAGATGGCGTTCCGAACGCGTAGGCCGGTGTTTGCATTGTTATGTATAGCAAAAATACTAAAATTCATTTAAAACTTGATATTTTTTATAAAAATAAAAGAAGAACATAGTTTTCAGTAACAACAAGCGCAGCTGTAATTATTAATATTATTAATAATAAAAAATTCATGAAAAAATGCCATTTATTATTAGGAAAATTGAATATAAAGATGAGTATTTTGAAAACAGTTTGAATTGTATTCATATTTCTCTATTGTTTATTTTGCTAATGTAATTAATTAATTTTATAAACAGTTGCAATTGCTACAAATTTCAAAGGTTTATTAATATTATTTAATTAATACTAGTAAAAATAATATTTAAACCTTAACAATTAGCGCTAAGTTTTATATTTATTTTTCTCATTTACTCAATTTTCACACATTAATCAATGTGGACAATAATGTTTAACATTATTTTCATTGAAATATTCAAATAATGTTGAATTTATATATTTTTGAATTTTAAAATTGTATTTTTGACATTTTGAATCATTAATAACCTTTTATACTAATTCTAGAAGGCAATTAAAACATATGTCCATATAATTTTGAAAATTGAATTCAGATCATCATTTCACAATATCGCAAACATTTAAAAAACTATATATTTGTAATGAAGGTATTTTGAATAAAAAATCAACTTTTATTATATAAATCATAGCCCATATTTAATTACGTAACCTTAAAACAAATGATCAATTTATGTTACTTAATAGACAAAAATTAAAATTCAATCTTCATGTAATGTGATATTGTGAAAAAAATAAATCCGCTGATAATTAAATAATCAGTGCACAAAATAAGAAGCATTCAACTATAATTTTCATTAAAATATTCAAATAATTTGTACTCTATTAATTTTTTTAATTTGAACTTTAATTTCTGGAAACTTAATTTATTAATAATCGTTTAAAGTAATCACAGAAACTGTAGGTTTCAGTAGAATCAGTTCATATATAATTAGTCAGTTCACATCATAAAAAGCATTAAACAATCATTTCCATTGGATAATTCAAATAATTTTTACATTATATATATATTTTTTTTTTTCATTTGAAAATGCATTTCTATACATTCAATTTATTATAGACCTTTATAGCTGATTCCAGAAAAAATCAAAATATATGTACATATTAATTATTAATCATTTCACATCATAAAAAGCAATAAACAGTTATTTTAATTGATACATTGGAATAATTTTTACTTTATATATTCCTGCAAAATTTAATTCATATTAACTTTTTAAACTAATTTCATAGAAAAGTAAAATACATGTACATATAATATTGGAAGCAGAATTCAGATACTTATTTCACAACATCACACAAATTTTAAATAAAAAGCATTAAACTATAACTTTCATCAAAAGATTCCAATAATTTTTACTTTACATTATTGCAAATTTTTACTTCCATTTCTGAAAATTTCATTTATTCATAACATTTTATACTAATTTCAGAAAAAATAAAAAATGTTTACATATAGTTTTTAAATTAAATTCAGATACTCATTTTACAAAATCAGGCACATTTGAAAAATTATGTAATTACAATAAGGGTACTTTGAATAACAATAAATTTTTAATATAAAAATTATATCCAATGTTCAATTATATAACCTTAAATTAAATTATCAATTTATGTTACTTAATCTTAAAAAAAGTTGAACTTTTACCTTTATTTAATTTGATATAGCGACAAAAATTATCAGCTAATAATTAATGAATAATTTCACAATATAAGAAGCTTCAAGCTTTAATATTCATTGAAACATACAAATAACTTTTACTTTTTTTTAATTTTAACTTCCTCCCAGGAAAATTTGAATTATTATTGACCTTTTAAAGTAATTCCGAAAAATTTAAGTTTTAATAGAATCAGTTAATAATTCATTAATCAGCTCACAAAAGAAGAAGCATCAAACAATTATTTTCATTGAATCATTGAAATAATTTTTACTTTATATTTTTTACAAACTTGAAATTTCATTTCTGAAAATTTGAATGATTATTATCTTTTTATAGTAATTTTCTAAAAAATAATATTCATATGTAATTTTTAAAATTGAATTCTGATACTCATTCAAGCATTAATCTATCACTTTCATTCCAACATTTAAATCAGTTTTACTTTACATTTCTTGAAATTTTCACTTTAATTTATGAAAATATGATTTATTAGTAACCTTTTATGGTGATTTGAAAAAAATAATCATTCCACAACATCACAAAAATTGCTAGAAATTACATAATTGGAATCGAGGTACTTTAAATGTAAATCAACTTTCAAGTAAAAATTATTCCAATGTTTTAATGAAAATAACTGTTTATTGCTTTTTGTGTGTTGAAATCATTAAAAAAAGAATTAAACTATAACTTTCATTGAAACATTCACATAATTTTTACTTTATATAAATTTTTTAAGTTTGAACTTTCATTTTTGAACATTTGATTTATTATAATAACCTCTTAAACTAATTCCAGAAAATTTAAGTTTCAATAGAATCAGTTAATAATTAATTAATCAGTTCATAGCATAAAAAGCATTACACAATTATTTTCATTGAAGCACTCAAATGATTTTTACATGATATATTCTCCTTCAAACTTGAGATTTCCTTTCTATAGGTACATTTATTTAAAAAATAATAGCCCATATTCAATTAAATAACATTCAAGTAAATAATCAATTTATGTTACTGAATTGAAAAAAAAATTAAAATTCAATCTTTATTCAATTTAAAGTTTTTAACAAAATTAATTAACCAATAACTAAATAAACTGATTACAACATAAAAAGCATGAAACTATCATTTTCAAATAATTTTTGCTTCATATTTTTTAAACATGAAATATATAATTTTGAAAATTGAATTCTGATAATCATTTAAGCATTAATCTATAATTTTCATTGAAATATTCAAATAATTTTTACAGTATGTTTTTTTTCTTCAAATTTGAACTCTCATTTCGGTCAATTTGAATTATCAATAACTTTCTAAATACATTCCAGAGAATGTAAGGTTTAATAGAATCAGTTAATAATTAATTAATCAGTTCACAATATAAAAATATTTTGTCATTCATCTAATCTAATCGAGTAGAATATAGTATAGATCGGCCGAAATATAACGCGCATATCATATGACAAAGAAGAACATCTGATATGTGGGGAATTTTTTAAAATGATTTTTTAGTTTGAAAAATGAACTTGAAAAGAAAATTGCAAAAGATTTCCTCAAATTTCGAAAAAGAGTAGAACATTTTAAAGCAAAGTGTTTCAATCTTGTAAGATCAAAAAATTAAGAATCGAGTGAATTCAAGAAATATTTAGAAGATTCGAAGAGATTAAAAAAGAATTTAAAACTGTAAAAGATTTGATAAAAAGACAGATTTTTAAAAAGATATCAAACATAAAATTTAGAAGCTTTAAAAGAATTACATTTTGAACGATTTTTCAAAATTTCAAGAAAAATTCGTGCCAGCTAAAAATATTTTTAGGAATTCAAGAGGTTTTGAATAGAATTAAAATATTTTAAATTTTGGAAGCAATAATATATTCAATAAATAATTTTTCTTCAATTCTAAATTATTTTGATGCAACTTTTACATTAATTTATTAATATATAATTTATTATAAACAAATCATACATAAATATATATTTTTCAGAGAGAGAGAAATTTCTAGAAGAATTAATAAAAAAGTATATTATAAGGCTAATTATTGAGGTTTAAATATTATTTGTACTCTTATTAATTAAATAATATCAATGAATGTTTAAAATTGGTAACAATTGCAATTGTTGATAAAATTAATTAATTACTTTTGCAAAATAAACAATAGGGAAATATGAATACAATTCAAACTGTTTTCAAAATACTCATCTTTATATTCAATTTTCCTAATAATAAATTACATGTTTTCATGAATTTTTTATTATTAATAATTACAGCTACGCTTATTGTTAGTGAAAAGAATGTTCTTTTTTTATAAAAAGTATCAAGTTTTAAATGAATTTTAGTATTTTTGCTATACATAGCAATGCAAACACGAGCCTTCGCGTTCGGAGCGCCATCTGTTGGATTTATTTGAACTACGATACCCCTCCGGATGCTAAGAGAACAGAAAGAGTGTGGCCGATGCATAGGGCTGCTTGAAACCCCTACCAAAGATATTAGTACCTACAGTCGATAACTTACTCGAGAAAATAGCAGGAACCTACATTTTCCGTTGTGGAATTAGTCGGTAATGTATAAAACAGTTGATAACTCGAAAAATCAATACCGACCGCAGTCTGTTACTCCCAGGACCAGAGACACCAGATGGTAAAACAGATGTCTGAAGTATCAATTGCTTTCTCCCGCAGCTGTTTTATCGACAGTCTGCAGTAGAGAATAGAAGTTCCGATATTTTTCTACAGAGGGCACTATACCTAAATTCTTAAAAATAGTATTGATAGCCCTGCATGATTTTCGTCAATCAATATTTCATTACATTGTTTTTAAAATGTAAGGTTCTATTAATTTTTATCAATTATGTTGCCAGTATAATTCTAAATGTTTCTAAACATTGTTGATAAAAAAAAATTAATATAAAATTTTTTTTTTAATATTGGGAAATAAATTAAAATTATTAATTTAATTTTTCCGGTGCCAGTTAAAAAAAATTCGGTACCGATCACTGAAAAAATTACCGGTACCCACAATAAGCTTTCTGGGGAAATTTAAAATAATTTAGGCTTTATTTTTAATCATCAATTTTAAGTTTTGAAGGTATTAAAATATTTCGAGAAAGCAACTAGATCATTTTAAGAAGCATTTTTTAATTTTGCAAAATTAAAAAAAAAAACAGAAAAATTTGTAGTTATTTTAAGGGACAGTTAGAATTTTTGGAAAGATTCGAAAATAATTTCAATCTTGAGAAAATAAAAAAAAAATTTGAACATTGTTCAGTTTTTTGAAGATTTTGAAAAAAGGACCTGCTGAAGAATTTTGAAAGGCTTTAACTTTCAAGAGAATAAAAAATTTTCTTGAGATTTCTAAAGAAAACTTCAAATGATTTTTTATTTTGAAAAATGACATTTCAAATGATTTCTAAAAATGTCAAACCAAAATTTGAAAGATTTTCAGGAAATTTTTTATAAAATGTAAGCAAAAATTCGAATCAAGGTTAACGATATTTAAAAGTTTTTTAAAAATTTCGAAAATAGTTTGTAAAGATTGCAAATTTTTTTTTAACAAAATCTAGATTTTTTAATATTAAGAAACGATATTTTTAAACTTTACAGGATTTTTAGAAGCACGTCAAGATAATAAAAATAATTTTTGTAGTCCTTGGAAAATTTTAAATAATTATTTATTTTGAAAAATTAATTTTGAGAAAATATGCTAAAAGATTTTGAAACATTTTAAAAGATTCCCAAAATTGTCAAAAAAGAATGTTGAGGATTTTAAAACAATTTTTTTTATTCTGCAGAATTTTAAAACAATTTTAGGAAAAATTCGAATCTTTTTAAAATATACTTAGAAGTTTTGAAAAATGCCAAAAATAGTTAAAAATTTTAAAGATTTAGAAAAACTTATCTCAAAATTTACATTTCTGTTTATTTCGAAATAAAATTTTAATACTTTTTTAGGAGTTACGAAATGATCAAGATCACAAAAAAATCTTAAGGTTCTGAGAAAATGTAGTGTTTTTTTATTTCGAAAAATTAATTTTCAGAGAATATATAAAAAGGCTTTCAAGTTTTGCGAAAATTCCCAAAATTTTCAAAAAAGGATCTTGAAGATTTTGAAAACATTTTTTCATTTTGTAGAATTTTAAAACAACTTTAGGAAAAAGTCGAATCTTTCTAAAATATTATTTTTTATGAATTAAATTTTGTTAAAGATTTCAAAAAATTGAAATCAAAATTTGGATCTTTAAAGATTCCGAAAGAAGGTTTTCAAGCTTTTTAAGAATTTTGAAAGTCAGCAAGAATTTTAACACCTTTTTTTAAGATTCCTGGAAAAGTTTGAAATTGAAAAAAAAATTAATTTGGCAAGATTTTTCTGTACATTTAAGTAATAATTTGAGTTAGTTCAAAAATTCACCTATTTTTGTAGAAATTTAATCTTTTATGATTAAAAATAGAAAAATTTGGTTGAAAATTAATCCATTTTGGTTGACAATTCATTCAATTTGTTGAAAATTCGCCTTTTTCTTTTCTTTTTTTCTATTCTTTTTTATTGCAAATTAAATTTTTTTTTAAGTTTAAATATTAAATATAAAAGTCATCTTTTTGGTTGATAATTCTTTATTTTACTTGAAAATTAATTTTTTTGGTTGAAAATTTAACTATTTTGGCGAAAATTCTTATTTTTTCGTAAAAATTAATCTTCTTGGTAAAAAATGCATATTTTTTATTTAAATTCAACTATTTGTTTTAAAATTATCATTTTTGTTAAAAATTCATATTTTGGATAGACTATTTTGTTGAAATTTCAAATGTTTGGTTGAGAATTAATTTTTTTTTCGTTAAAAATGCAACTGTTGGGTTGAAAATTCATCTTTCCTTTTTTTCACCCTTTTTTTGTTTAAAATTAATTTTTTTCAGTTTAAATTATTTAATATTAAATTTTGCGTTCTGAATTCAACTTTTTGGTTGAAAATGCTACTCTTTAGTTTAAAATAATCCGCTCGTTGAAAATTTATATTTTCGGGTTGAAAAATTTAACTATTTTGTAGAAAATTCTTTTATTTTTGTGAAAAATTGATCTTTTTGGGTTAGAAATACAACTGGTTGAAAATTAACTTTTTTGTTTCAATTCTGATTTGACATACCTGAAATCTTAAAAAATTTTATTTGCACAAAAATCTTACGAAAATTATATTTATGTAACCTTAAATACAAATTAAAAAAAAAACGTAAACAATAAATAATTTTTAACAATTTTTATTTCGGTATAAAAATTGTTTCTCTCCATAAATAAAAAAAGAATGATGCTGCTAGTCTTTTTAAAATGGAATGAAGAATTTTTCTCAAAGTAAAATCCAAAACCAAAATTCTAAAAAATCAAGAATTAATTTCTGCACTCGCTGAATGAGAAAAAAATTTTACCAAAAAAAATATTACTCTGTGCGAGAAAATCAAGATTGAAGTTATCGATATCAAAGCATGACAGACTTTTTTTCTGAAAGATCGATAAAAATTAGAAAATTAATTTTTTTCTGATAAACCATAATTATTAAAAAAAAATATCGATGCTAGGAGGAAGAAAATAAATTTATAGTACGTTAAAATTTTAATTGAATTTCAACTGAAATTTAGTTTTATTACTACATTCAAGAATACGATTTCGAAAAAAATTTAATTCAGCGTCTATTTGATTTTTTAAGAATTTTCTGTTAGCTATAAAAAAATTAATTCATAAATACAAGAATAATAAAAATAAATGCTTAAATATATATTCAAAGGATTAAAAAAATCACATGTAATAGCTTTTACAATTTTCTTTTGTTCCAACTTGAAAATCTCCCATGAGAGAGAATGAAAAAAAAATTAATTGTCCATTTGGTTGAAAATTCAACTTTTTGGTTAAAAATTTAAACTATTTCGTTGAAAATTTAATTATTTTGTTGAAAATTCAATGCTTTTTTAATTTATCAATTTTTCTCTCAGACTGAAACGGCCGCAAAATCACTAAGTAAAAAGAGTGAGTTAACACATGAAGTTAGCTGATAAGACTTTTTATTCGCCATCTGATTGGCTGTCGAGTCACGTGAACGTTAATGCCACTGATTGCCAGCGAAATTCAAATTGTCATTCGTTTCGTTTTTTGTTACTATTTACTTAGTGACTAAAATTAGAAGTTGAAATATTTTTAAGGTGTACAGAATTTGTCATTGTTAATCATAAAAAAATCTGCGTTCTTATGTTTCCAGTTTTATTTCTAAAATATTATACATCAGACTCAGGTACCTTTCACACAATTTCATATCAGTAGATTGCATGCAGAAAGTCCACAAGAGTGTAAGAGATGGAGAAAAGTCTGTCCTTTTCGTTCCTGTGGGCAATCTACATGCAATTTGCTGATCTGCAATCGTGTGAAAGTGCCCTTAATAATAAGTAATTCAAAATCATTTGTCATGCGTATTTAACTTAGGGTGAGTGAGTGAGATGGTTATGTTCTCTTCCCTAATTGATCGTGATTTTCCCTGGAGATTGGTGATTGGCCGTTCTTTTTGGCGCTCAGTAATTGGTCAAAAGCGAAAACTACCACGTGATCATCATGAATTTCATCTGTCGGAGTGAGGACAGGCGATCGCGAAATGGCGCCCGGTGAAATACATGGTGTGCGGTCTACTTGTAGTACTTAAAACAGTTAAATTTTCAAAGAGGGGAGTTCAAAAAAATTAATTTTTAACAAAGTTGTTCAATTTTCAACCAAATAGTTGAATATTCAAAACAAAAAGATGGATTTTTAACAAAATAATTCAATTTTCAACCAAAGATATGAATTTTGAACTAAAATAATATATCTGCAACAAAAAAAAAGTAATTTTTAACTTATTAAACCAACTTTCAATCAAGTAGTTCAACCAAAAAAGATGAATTCTTAACGAATAATGTCATATTTGATATTTCGATATTTGGAAGCATTTTTGATGTTTTAAATGATAGACAAACTAAAGTTTTAATTTTGGTCAATTTAAGAATAAAAATTTACAAAAAAATATAAAATTACAAAATAATACAAAAAAGTTTGAAAATACAATTTCGAATCAGACAAATTAAATTTCATATTTAAAATGGTAATTTTTCGAGATAGAAAAGGGAAAGAAGAAATTCTGACAAATTCAAATCAGACAAATTAAAAAGAGGGAGCATTTGTAAATTTTGATATAATAGACAAACTAAAGTTTTCATTTTGATCAATTTAAGAATATGAGTTTACGAGAAATACAAAATAATACACAAAATTTTTAAATACAATAAAAACCCAGACAAATCGAATTTTGTATTTGAAATGGTAATTTTTCGAGCTGGAAAAGGGAAGTGGAAATTCTGACAAATTCAAGTCAGACAGGTTGAAAAGAAAAAGCATTTTTTATTTTTTAAATAATAGACAAACTAAAGTTTTCATTTTGGTCAATTTAAGAATAGAAATTCACAAAAAATATAAAATTACAAAGTAATACAAAAAAGTTTAAAAATAAAATGTCAAATCAGACAAATAAAATTTTGTATTTAAAATGGTAATTTTTCGAGCTGGAAAAGGGAAGGGGAAAATTCTGTCGCACCCTATCCACTTCCCAGTTTTATGTTAAGTTAAGTTAAGAGTTAAGTTTTCAATTTAAAAAATTATCTTTCAACCGATAGGTTGAAAAAAAGGCATGAAGACATTG
>CAKNXH010063459.1:84254-129941 GCA_932178445.1 Andricus quercusramuli | reverse complement strand
TTAACACTGGAGAGACCTATACATACCTGGGCGTGCCTCAAAGCCGCATTCAGGACGTAACATCAGTGAAGGAGTCTCTCCGAAGCAGATACAAGCATCTTCTTCGACAGATTTGGTCTTCCAATCTGTCGGCGTTGAACAAGGTATCTGCGACTAACATGCTTGCCGTCCCGGTTCTACTCTACTCGTTTGGGGTGGTTCAATGGACGAAGAACGAGCTTAAGGCCCTTGATGTCACCACGCGTAAGATCATGCATATGCATAAAAGCTTGCATATCAATTCGTCAGTTCCGCGATTATACATTTCACGCCAGCAAGGCGGACGCGGACTTCTGAATCTCCAGTGTCTTCATAACCGAATTGTTTTGAGTACAGCTTACATCGTTGCGAATGGCAGAGATCCTCTCCTAAAGATGGTCAGAAACCACGAGATGATTGGCGAAGGGGCGTTCCTTTACAAAGCCGCGGAGCAAGCTGCTGAGACCCTTGGCCTGAATTTTAACATCAGAAGTGAGGAAAGTGCTTTACTCCATCTAGATGCTTCACGTCTAAAAGCCGAAGTAAAGAAAGCAGAGGTTGGAAAATTTCACCAAGAGCTACTCGACAAGCAAATGCACGGAAACTTTCACAGAAATGTAGAAAAACAGTCCTTGTCGAAGGAGCAAACTTTTGCTTTCCTCAAATCATCAGGGCTCAATTCAGGTACAGAGGGCTTTATTTTCGCATGCCAGGACGGTGTAATCTCCACCTTAGCATACCGCGCCCGCATTTTATGTCAAGAAGTTCCCAGTGATAGGTGCAGAGCGTGTCATGCACACGCTGAGTACCTAGAACATATACTATCGGGGTGTCCGACCCACGCAGGAACAACGTATATCTATAGACATAATGCGGCCCTAAGAGTACTTTATTACCACCTTTGTCGCTCTTACGGTGTTGGTCGCGACCCTGCCCTGCCGAACGCTCCACGGGATATAGAGTCAATTGTCCGAAACGAGAAGTGCCAGATTTTCTGGAACTACGATTTTCGGGCAGCAGTCTCCGTTGCGCACTCGAGGCCTGACATTGTTCTCCAAGACTTCGAGAAACGAACTATATTCGTGATCGAATTCTCGGCTCCATCCGAATACAACATCACTGCAAAGGAGAAAGAAAAAGAGGAGAGATATCAAGACCTTAAAAGAGAGCTGCGTCGACTGTACCCAAAATATTCGGTACGAGTAATTGTTCTTGTGATAGGTGCTCTCGGAGGTGTGAAATTATCGCTGGTTCGTAACCTTAAAGCCATACCCGCGTGCCAAAAATATGCCAAGGCTCTTGCGAGATGGATGCAGAAAGCTGTCATCCTTGGGTCGCTTCGTGTCCTCAAGACACACGAGGATTTCGCCGGCCTGTCGTTGTGATTTCGTCGTGCCCTGTGACCACCCATCTCATGGATGTGAGACGTGGCCATAGGTGTATTTTACCGCGGTTCTACTGGGGGCCATTGACATTTTTTCCAGATGGCAGTTGCTCTTAGTGGTACCCTGCGGTGGTTGTTTAACTTTTTTTTTTATATATATAGTTGAAAGTTTGTCATAAGGACAACCGCAGGATTTCGCCGGGAGCGGGTGCTAATCTGAAAAATTGCACCCGCTCCCAGCGAAATCGCGGTAAAATTTCAGCTGTAACCACGCCTCACGACCGTGAGATGGGTGGTTACAGTCTGCGCGAATCCAATACGATGATCCGGCGAAAGTCTCGTGCACCCTGAGGACACGGAGCGACCCAAGGACGACCGCCTTCTGCATTCTCCCTGCAAGTGCCTCAGCATTTTGTTAACACGCAGGGATGCTTTTCAGGCTATTAACAAGTGAAACCTTGGCACCTTCAAGAGCGCCAATGATCAGGACGATTAGCTTAACAGAATATTCCAGGTATAACCGTCGCAACTCCCTCATAAGGTCTTTATACCTTTCTTTCTTTTCTTTCTCCTTCGCTGTGACGTTTTTGTCCGCTGGTGCCGAAAATTCGATAACGAACATGGTTCGTTTCTCGAAGTCAAGAAGAACCATGTCAGGCTTCGAGTGCGAAACAGAGACAATTGTCGAGAACATGAAGTTCCAATATATGCGGCACTTCTCATTTTCGACAATTGACTCTATTTCTCTAGGGGCGTTCAGCGGAGAGGTATTTGGGCTAATGCCGTAAGAGTGACAGAGATGGTAATAAAGCACTCTCAGTGCCGCATTGTGCCTTTGGATGTAGGTTGTTCCCGCATGAGCTGGACAACTAGTTAGTATGTGTCCTAGATGCTCGGGGTGTTCATGACACGCTCTGCAGCTATCATCGAGAATATCTTGGCTCAAAATGTGGCGACGGTATGCTAGAGTGGAAATGACACCATCTTGACATGCCAAAATGAAGCCCTCTGTGCCCGACTTCAATCCGGGTGACCTAAGGAAAGCAAACGTCAGCTCATACGACATCGACTGATCTTCCACATTTCTGTGGAAGATGCCGTGCATCTTCTTGTCGAGGAGCTCTTCGCGGAAGTTTTTCTCCTGTGCTTTCTTAATCCGGACCTTCAGGAGTGAGTATTTAAGATGGATAAGATTTGATGCATTTCGCTCACCCCTGATATTGAAGTCAAGGTCGAGTGTTTCAGCAGCCTCTTCTGCAGCTTTGTAAAGAAACGCCCCTTTGCCTACTTCTTCATGTTTTCTGACCATTTTAAGAAGAGGATCTTGTCCATTTGCGACAATATGTGCTGTACCCAGAATAATCCTGTTGTGAAGACATTCAAAATTCAGTATTCCACGACCACCTTGACGGCGTGAGATGTAAAGTCGTGGAACAGAAGACTGAAGGTGCATGCTTTTGTTCATGTGCATAACCTTTCGGGACCCGATGTTGAGGGATCTGAGCTCGTCCTTCGTCCATGGAACTACCCCAAATGAATAGAGTACTACTGGGACGGCAAGCATGTTCGTTGCAGATACTTTGTTCCTCGCCGACAGTTCGGAAGACCATATTTGTCGGAGGAGACGTTTGTATCTGCATCGGAGAGTATCCTTTATAGATGTTACGTCCTGAATGCGGCTTTGTGGCACGCCCAGGTATGTATAGGTCTCTCCAGCGCAAAGGTGTCGTATAGCGCTTCTGTGAACGAGTTCAGGATCTTCGAGGATGCAGTTAAGTTTTCCTTTCTTCAAATTAACCTTGGAGCATTTCTCTAACCCGAACTCCATTCCAATCTCTTGAGTGTACTCTGTGACAATTTTTAGAGCTAGATGTAGTTTCTCTTGATTTCTAGCATAGAGCTTAAGATCATCCAAGTAAAATACATGAGTTACCTTATGCTTTCAATTTCCAGGTTTGTCACAGAGGTACCCTTCGGAATGGCGAAGTGCGAGAGATAGTGGCTCATGGTGTCGCCCTGAAATACACCTCTCTGAAAGGTGATACTGTTAGTGATCACACGATATTTTCCAGATAAGATGGTAAATCTGGTTTTCCAAAGCGGCATTAATCTCTCTATGCATCTCACGATGTGTGGATGAACCTTCAAGCATTCCAACAGACAGATGATAAGTCTATGGGAGGTTGAATCAAAAGCTTTTCGGTAATCTATCCAGGCCATCGATAGAGATCTTTGCTAGGATGCTGCATCTTCACAGACACATCTATCGATGAGCAGGTTCTCCCGACATCCTGCTACGCCTTTCTTCGAGCCACGTTCATACATCTCTCGCCACACAGGTTCAATTGTCCGAAGAATCCTATCATTTAAGATGGCTGTGAAGATCTTATACAGTGTGTTCAGACAAGTTATTGGCCTGTAATTCTTAGGTTCAGCTAAGTTGCCCGTCTTAGGCAGGAGCACTGTGCGCCCTTCCACCAACCACTCCGGAATAGGCTCTGCCGACTTTAGATATGAGGTGAAAATTCGGGCCAGATGCTGGTGGGTTGAAGGAAACTTCTTCCACCAGAAGGTCTTGATACCATCTGGTCCCGGAGCGGGAAAGTTCTTCATGCCTTTTAATACGTTTTTCACCTCCTCGGTAGTGATAGGTGGGCATTCTTCCTCAGGTGTTATGAGGGCATTGCACAGCTCCTTGAAGCTATTTATGTTCTTTGAGTCTTCTTGAAGTGAATGCTGGACCTCGTAGACTTCTCTCCAAAATGCTTCGACCTCCTCTGGTTTGGGCGGATGGTCGACAGTAATTGGAGGGTCTTGGAAGAGTTTAGATGGATCAGATGAAAATTGTTGATTTTCTCTGACCCACCTCTCTCTCCGCTCTAGACTTCTCCTAGCGTTAGATAGTATTCGTATTCTGTCAACAATATGCTGTCTGATGGTCATTAGCTTTGATTTGTTGATTGTGTGATGACGGATCCGCAGTTCGCGCGCGAACCGTCGAACCTTGGCAGTGAAATTCCTGCCAGATGTTATGTAGTCAATCACACACTGAATGCGGGACGCGTACTGTCTAGCCCAGCCTATCTTTGTGCTGAGTTGATGCATTCTTCTTTTGGTCTTATGATCAACCGTTGGTTTTGTTTTACGGCTTGCATCTGCCAAAGTTCTCGCTGCATTGTACACACCACAACTGATAGTCCAGAGGTCGGATTCTTCGGAAAAATCTCCACGAAGTTCATCATGCAATTCAGTCAGTTCTTCGGGCTTGGGAGAAACCTGAATGTTGATGTGTCTCCGGGTCCTGAAGCATCGTTCTTCCTCTATTGGATGCCTGTTCGCGGTTGGTCTCAGTGTCGCTTCTCTTTCTCTGTTGCCGGCTTGTTCTGGATGCGGTTGAGTAGGCACTCCGCTTATATAACCCCTTTTCCTAAGGTTCTTGGCATGGTTTCGCAGACGTTGTTGCGAAAAGTCTGAGAGCTCTGGGTGTTTCTCGCACCACAGAGCATGCAGTCGTGCCATGTAACCTTCTCGTTCAGGGACCATACTGGCATCGTAGCACTCCAGCAGGCCGTCATTGAGTTGATCCGTCCACTTAAAAGTAACAAGATTCCGCCGGTCAATCGCATTGACTCCGTCTTGATTGGCTCCCCCAACTGCAGGGTAGTCGGCATTGTTGTCCGACCCATTGTCGGGATCCCTGCGCGTTCGATTGTTTTGAACCGCACTTACTACAACTATGTTTGGTGTTGTCATTGTTGTTCCCACGAGCAGCTAGGGAAAGGGTTCGTCCATCCTTGTAGAGCCCCGCATGCAAGGATAAGGCTGTATACTCTGAGAGTCGCCGATTTCCCAGAATCACCGTTAGAGACACCTCACCCAGGTGACATTCAGCTTTCGGCACGGTTCTCACGCCTTCGCTTGGGGGTTATTCCTTCGGGACCATCCCTGGACAATTGTCCGCGACTGCTTATTAATTATTGTAACCATATTCAGCAGAAACCCTTGGTACAGGGACCCTCTATCCGCAACCCGAGGACGCGTTCGGAGGCTTTGTCATAAGCCCTTCGGTTCTATTCCAAAGGAATCAAAACCGAAACCGAAAATATATATATATATATATATATACTATATGGTTTACAACGTTTTCAGTATACCTATAGCTATGTCCTCTAGCCTCCACGTGCTTCTATGGTCTATAGTCTATGGATACACAGTATACAGCTACAGATTACAACGTTGTTACTATAGTCTATACCTCTACTCTTGTTCTGACTATAAATATATATAGCTACACTCTACAGTGCGCAATATTCGCTCTATATTTGTTAAGTATTTATTAGTATAAGCATGCAAATATATATATATATATATATATATATATATATATATAAACACGATTGAAACCCGAAACACCTCCTTTTATTATAATGCTCACTTATATTTTGTTAATTTTTCTCCAGAGTTTTGTTAAATTATGACTTAACTCCCGGATTAATTGAGTATGGCCACGACTTCCCTTGCGACAATTTATGGCGAGAATAGAAATATTGTATCTAACTTTAATTTTGAGCTTATGGTGAGAAAAATACACATTTTAATTTTCTTGTAATCGTTCAAGAATAAAAATCAACGGAAAAGTGTTAAACGACACAGGAATAAAAATGAAATAAAATTTTAAAAAGATGTGAGTCATTACAGTGAAGAGAATTTCGAAATGTCACAGTTTGTGGCAGACGACGCAACAACTAACGTTCGCATTGCGCAAGATTTGCCAAGAGATGAAAGTTGAACTAGAAAACTTTAAAGCCATGACACTGGTGGTGCATTTATTTGTGAGTTTGTGCTTGTAACATTGTACAACACAGCGAGTTTCCCATCTCTTTCATTTACTTTTACTATTATGCGCTACTCTTTCGATCAGAGTAATTGTTACAAATTTAAACTAGCTGTGAATTCGATCTCGAGTGTTTCCACTTTGTTTGTATTTATAATTATATGGTGCTCATTTCACGAGCACTTTGCTTCCCGTTAGCAAATGTATTTGCTTCCTCATAGAGGAAGCATTAGTTATTTTTTTCAATAATAGGCAAACCGAAGTCTTCATTTTGCTCAATTTAAAAATAGAAATTTACCAAAAATGAAAAATTACAGAATAATACAACAATTTTTTAAATAAAAAGACAAATCAGACAAATCAAATCTTGGGTTCGAAATAATAATTTTTTGAGCTGGAAAAGGGAAAGGAAAAGTTCTGTCGCACCCTATCCCTTTCCCAGCTTTATGATTTCTTCACAAAAATTGTCATAATATTACTCTTTCTGAAAATTTATGATCAAAAAGTCTTTTCTATTCATGCATCAACTTTAAATTATGTCGATGAAAAAAGTTTTTCTGTTTGAACCTGATGATTCAGATATTATAAATGAGCAAAAATTCCCTAATCTTCAATAAAGTGTATTATTATTATTATTATAGATCAATCAATTTGCCTTGAATCAAGAGATTTTTTCCGTTCTTGCATCAATTTTGAATTATGTTACTGAAAAGAAGTTTTACTATGAAAAACCGTGTTTTCAAATATTATGCAATTTCACAATTTCCATACTCTTCAATAAAATGTCTGAATATTATAGGTCAAATCGATTCATCTCGAATCAACACATATTTTCTGTTCTTGCATCAACTTTGAATTATGTTAATGAAAACAGTTTTACTATAAAAAAACGATTTTCAAAATATATAAATTACCATAACTTCCCTACTCTTTGATAAAATGCATTAACATTATAGGTCAATCGATTCGTTTCGAACCAAGGAATCTTTTATATCCTTGCATCGACTGTGAATTATGCTAGTGAAGAAAGTTTTATTATAAAAAACCGATTTTCAAAATATATAAATTACCATAACTTCCCTACTCTTCAATAAAATGTATTAATATTATAGGTCAATAGATTCGTCCCGAACCAAGGAATCTTTCACATTCTTGCATCAACTTTGAATTATGCTAATGAAAAAAGTTTTACTATAAAAAGCCGTATTTTCAAATATTATGCATTACCATAGCTTCCTTACTGTTCAATAAAATTCATTAATATTATAGGTCAATCGATTCGACTCGAATCAACACATCTTTTCTGTTTTTACGTCAACTTTAAATTATGTTAATGAAAAAAGTTTTACTATAAGAAACCGATTTTCAAAATATATAAATTACCATAACTTCCCTACTCTTTGATAAAATGCATTATTATTGTAGGTCAATCCATTCGTTTCGAACCAAGGAATCTTTTATATTCTTGCATCAACTCTGAATTATGCTAAAGAAAAAAGTTTTACTATAAAAAACCGTTTTTCAAAATATATAAATTACCATAACTTCCCTACTCTTCAATAAAATGTATGAATATTATAGGTCAATCGATTCGTCCCGAACCAAGGCATCTTTTATATCCTTGCGTCAACTTTGAATTATGCGAATGAAAAAAGTTTTGCTATAAAAAACCGATTTTTAAAATATTATTGAGTGCTAGAAAAAAATGCATTAAATATTTTTTGAAATCCTTCAGTCAGTTTCAAGATATTAGTGAGGACAATAAGCTCTCCAAATTTCATCAATTTGTCTGCAACCGTTTTCTAGTTATCGTGTTCACAAAAAAGCGTGACATCCACACATCCACACATCCATACATCCACGCATCCACACACACATCCACACACACACACATCCGGACAATTGCTTAGAACATTGTATTAGACATTTTTAAATTAGGGAGGGTTCAATGAAATTAATTTAAAAAATTTGAAAAATGTTACCATTACAAAGCTTCCTCTATGAGGAAGCAAAATGTGGTTTTATGCTAAACACGCACATATTTCCATTTATAATTTTTATTTTAACTATTTAAGAAAAACTTGCCATGTCACAAACATTAAAAGTTAATCATAACTCTACATTTTTTGAGCCCTCATAATCTTCATTTGCGTTAAATTTAAATTATATCTATTTCTAAATGTTCTCATATGTTGCCACTTGCTATACAAGTTTCAGGTACAACATTTCTGACTTCACGGCCTCATGCGCAGACAGTCATTTCCAAGTTCGTTTCAAGGTTTCGCATACAGCCAATGGACATTTAAAAATATTTTGGTCTCATTTTAAAGGTAAATTTACTTAATCTGTTTGTGATGTATAAAGAAATGAATTAATTTCTCCCTGCATTCTGTCAAACTATCAACGTGAACAAAAAATTCTTAAAAAGTTCAAGTAAAATCATTTATAAAAGAAATATAAGCATTTAATTATGTTTCTACTTCGAGAATAGTTAATGAATTACACATTGATAAATTAAAAATTAAAATGTTTTGATTTCAAAGCTTTTTCGGGCTTCAATCGTGTGCGAAACTAGTTACACATTATTTATTCCACGTAAAACCTAAACGTTTTAATTGTTTTCTCAATATCTTCTTAAAGGTTTTCAAAAAGCCCTACGTAGTAGGGTCATTGGGCGGACAACGTTTTCGTCTTTCATGTTATTTTGATTTAAAAAATTCGCCGTATGTTATATCAAAAATACGTTGAAAACCTCTACAGTCTCCCCCTCCTAACCGAAGTGTAGTAGTTGTTAAGCCCATCTCCCCCTTACAGTTGTTACGTACTTTTTTAAGGGCCTTTTACAGATGTGCGCGACTCTCAGTCATTGAATGAATTCATATTGTGACAATGATTGGAGTCCATGTCAAGTGATCACATGAAATTTCGTGTTGGAACAGGATTCAGCTAGAACTC
Source organism: Andricus quercusramuli (assembly GCA_932178445.1). NCBI lineage: Eukaryota > Metazoa > Arthropoda > Insecta > Hymenoptera > Cynipidae > Andricus > Andricus quercusramuli. The sequence goes on along the minus strand of CAKNXH010063459.1, from coordinate 120,750 downwards.
GATGCATTCAATCTTTTGGCGGTGAAGAAAACCCCCTGAAAATATTTTTGGAATATCGAGAAAATGTCGGAAATATGGTACTTCGAATTTTTTGGTAACTTTGTTTCTAACAAATTCCATATCTTTGGTCCTAATTAACTGTTTTAAGGTTTTTAAAGTTTGATATTTTTGTAATGACATGTGCTTTCATATATAATAAGTAATGTCCGTGACCGCTGCATTTCACAGTCGAAGTTCCGAAAAACTGGCCAGAAGTGGAAAAATAATACGCATTGTATAAAACTCATTATTTGAGGGTTTTTTGAGTCACAGATTTCAAATATTGTATTAAGTATACTTTTCAAAAATCCTGGTTGCTATTTTGAATCCGTCGTTTTTGATTTGGAATTCCATATAGAATATTTATATGTTTTGACTCATAAAACCCCCAGAAACTGAGTTGTATACAATTCGGATCATTTGAAAAACATATTTGGGCGCCATAGTGGATCCGCAATTTTGAATTTTCATTTTTTGTTGCGATTTTTAAAATTTGTGGCTAGTTTTTCTTGGTTTCTATCCCACAGTGGAACGCAACAGTCGCAGACATTTTATCGTGCCGGACGTTGGATGCGAATTTTTTTTCTCTTGAACCACTGGCTGCACCATTATGAAACTTATGGAACTTGTAAATGACATGTAGACCTTTATCTTCACTACCAAAGGAGAGATTCCAGATCAAGAATATCAGAATTGTTACCGATATGAACGATTTTCTTGAAACTGACCCTAATAACAGTGTTAGGCAGGTAAGATATTGTGGTCAAATATTTTAAACGCAATTAGAAAATTTTGGGAGTTAAATCACTTAAACTTTTTTTGATGAATTAAAAAAAAATCGCTATTCTGAACATTTTTCAGCCGATTTTAATACAATGTATAGGTTCCAGACCAGTTTTATTATTGAAGAATAGAAAGCCATTTTATTAATTACCAAAGAACACGTCCGATCTGTTCTGAGTTCTTTCCAACAATTGCAAGCATCGCCATAGTAACACGGACCGAAAAGCAAAAACAGGAAGTGCAGGGAAGATGCCCGGAAAGCAGGCGTACCAATTTGCCAACACTCTCTCACGAATGCTTACCTTAAATCTAGTAAGCCTCCTCTCATACGGACGCGTCAAGCGAGCATACACCATCAATTTTCAAATTGCACCTGTAAAATGATATGAGAAACATGTAAATTAGTTATTTTTAATCATAATTTTGCGCACCAATTCTTTATGTTGATAAAATGGAAGGGGATTTGTAAATAGGTGAGCTGATTGATCTTTACATTTAATCCATTTAACTTTGACAAGTCTTCTATTTACACACTCCTTTACGAAATGTTCTTTCACTTCTGTCATGTGTCTTAATTTATTTCCCCCATTTGTTTCTACCATCGTACCAGCAGCTTTATTGTCACACCATAAAATCATAGGAAGCAAATCTTCTATGTCTTTTAAGATGAATTTTAGTGAGTTGTAAATTGAAAGCATTTCTCTACTTGCATCGATCATAGCCACATATTTAGCTTGGTTAGTTGATAACGATACGTATGTTTGTTTGTGTGTCTTCCACACAACTTTATCGCCAAGTAAATTGATCAAAAATCCATAAGTTGTCCGAAAGTTTTTACAGTCAGCAAAAATGGCATCTGAATGTCCTTGCACGTCATTAGTCTCACCTGCATATTTCAGATTTAAGTTCTTACCACCTTTTAAATACCGGAAAACACGTTTCACTATTTCCCAATCATTTTCACTGAGATTTATTTGATGTCTACTCAGTACATTTACTGAAAATTAACTGTCTGGCCTAGTCGCCTCTGCTAAATATAATAGGCTTCCTACTGCTTCTCTGTGAGGAGCATTTTCTGGCGTTCTTTTTGCAAACTGTGTGATAACTATTGATGTGTTTAAGGGTTTGAATCATTAAAGCCAAATTTATTCAAAATCTTTTCAATATATTTCTTCCAATTATTTTATTTTCTCTATCAGTGTCTTTAACTAATTTTAATTTCATCTTATCATTACGTCATAATTATGTCGTTAACATATAGGAGTAATATTAATAATTCATTATTTTCTCTCTACGTAAAAAGGCAAGGGTTTAAATCAAAAATTTTCAAGCCAATGCCCAAAGCTACTTCATAAACTTATCATTCCATCTTTTTGGGCTAATACATATTCCATAAAAAGCACGTTCTATTTTGCACACATTTTCTCTCCTATCTTTATCAGAATAGTGTGTACCTTTAGGAATTTACATATGTATTTGCTCATCAATCACACCATTTAAGAATGCTGCTTTCACATCTAATTGACAAATATAAAAATTATATTTATTTGAAATGGCAATTACAGCACGCACCAATGGGAACCTAGAAACAGGATCCTAAGTCTGTCTCAATTCATAAATCTTTTTATCCTTAAAGCCTCACCAAACGTGCCTTATGTCTCTCTTTTCCATCGGCATCTAATTTAGGTTTGAAGATCTACCGTGAGTCTATTACTGATACGTTTTGTCCATTTTTCATTTCAGACGGTCTATCTACAATTTTCCATACTTTATTTTTCTCATGGAATTTAACTCGTTATTAATGGCTGCTTGCCAATTTTGGTTTTCTTTACTACTCTTTGCCTCTTTATAGTTTTTAGGATCAGAATTTATCTCCCTCAATAGAGCATGGAAAACGTCATTAATCATACAATCCATTCATCGCTCTGACTAACCTTTCGTAGGACAAGAAAATTAAGCATTCGTCTTAGGAGTTTCATGAATTTGCAAATTTGAGAAACTACTACATAGTATAATTAATAAGTTTTTCTATGAATTAAGGAGTCTCAGAACCTTTCTTAATATTTGAATTTGATATATTTTTCTTTGGTCTACCTCTTTCACGCACCGTGACTCCTTCCGTTTTTGATATTTTAGTCTCTTTGTTGTCACTTTTTCGAACTCAACAAACCATTCACCTTTATTCAAAATATATTCAATTGATTGCGTATCTTTAAGAGAATTTTTCTCATATTTTTCTGCGTAAGCTATTTTTTCATTGAGTCGTACGTCCCTACTTTCATAAAACTTTCCGTCTTCCGGTTTCAAAACATTGGTATTCTGTAGGGGTGTAACCCACTCAAATAACTCGCCTTCCTACAGTTCTAAACTTTGGACCTATTTTTCGTTGGACTTTAATATAGACTACACACCCAAATATTTTGATCTGATTGAAATTGAAATGATGTTTAAGAGAGAATTTCTGTAATGGCAAAATCGTGTTATTGGATTATATTTTTCAAGACTTCAATCGTGTAACCCTCTGTAAATTCGGTACCTTGATCTGGTCTTAGATAATATACTTTTGCATCATACTCTAACAAGTTTTACACACTCTTCACGAACATTTAAAAAAAAATGTCCTGTGTCGCTTTTCGCTTTTATAGGACATGTCCTTGCTAATCGGGAAGAATTGTCTATGAATGCAGAAATGAATCTGTATCCCTTGGGGTGAGATGCAAGTGAAATAAGTCCCACAACATCTGAATGGATTATTTGAAGAAGTGCAGCGTCACGATTGCGCATAGATAGAAAAGGCAACCTATTGAATTTATAAACTGAGCACACCTAATAATCCATGATAGAATCAAAAAATCGTATCATTTAATTCTTTATTATCCGGGAATTTCAATTGCAAAACCGTGACCGAACCTCACATGCCACAGCCTTGTTGTTTTTGGTAAATTTCTTATTTTCTTCTGTAAAGTGTTCTGCGTCATAGAATTTACCATCCCATATTGTTATGTCAAAATTTGATTGTTCATATGCTTTATTATTTTTATCTTTGTCAATATCAGATGTAACGCGGCCTTTTTCTCACGAAAATAAAAGAGAATATTTGGTCCCTTAAGGCCCCGCACAAACAAAAATAGAAATAAGATACCATATTCCATAGCCCGGGCGCCAGACTTCCTAAAGGAAATCTCAAATAAATCTCTGAATAGCTCAACACCAAAAAAAACGACAGCGAAAGAAACGGTAAGATAGAGCGATAAGCGATAAACGATCTGATCAGAGAAAAATCCAGAGAGATCCAAAGAGATGCAAAAGGCAACAGCTAGTTCAGTCATTAAAATAGAGTGGGAGGTTCGAATAAATATTTGGCAAGATTCTATTTAAATATTCAAATTAAAATAACAAGTTCATTACTGACAGTATGAATGTAAACAGATCTGACCAAAGTGTTGATAAAATGTTCATTAATAATAACAAGCAGTGACAACAATATACATTTGAGACTATATAAAAAAAAGGAATAGAAAGCCGCTAATATATAGTACAATCAAATTTGTGAGACTCATTCAAATTTACATTTCTTCAATAATAAAAAATAGGTTGTTAAATTAAGCAGGTCGGAATGCAATTACCAAATAAAAGTGTGGGAAAACAATTGCTAATTTAAAAGCAACAGAAAGTGCCGAACATACAGGCATAGCGGGGTACAAACAATATCAAGGTCGGGAGGGTACAAGAGCAAACAAGTCGAGAATATGGTTGTAAATAAGATGGAGGGGGGAGCATTTTATAGAGCATTAATTGATTATAATGGGCACTAGCAAAAGTAAAGACAGAATCAATAAAAGAAAATATTTAACAATCCACTGATAAATATTACAGATTCAAAAGGGACGAAAAAGGGATCGATAATTTACATCAAACATTTCTTAAATTTGAGGATTTGGTCATTCAAACAAAAAGAGTAAAAAAGATGTATAAAAAGGGGCATTTTTATAATTATTCAGGTCGGGAGGAAGTTATAAAGAAATAGGTCGAGATATTTGGTCACTAAAGGTGGTCACATTTTAAAGGGTCTCACAATTACATATTAATTTAAGGGAGAAAGGTCTGAATGCGATCGAATAAATCATTAAAGTCATGGGGTTAATAGTGAGCCAGACACCGGCACTACAAAATTAATTAATTACAGGCTACACATTTGAAAACAAAGATAAGACAAGAAAATTACAAGGTGATTCAGCCAAGGAAATAAATATGAAACTTTAGTAAGGGGTCGGACGAACCACTAGGAAATAAAGATCCAACCTTACAATACTTTGAAAAATGCTCCGCATCTCCTCTACTCGACGCTTCGTTACAATGGTAAATAAGTGTCCAGGCTCGCAGCTACAGAAACACTGTGCGTGCGAACAGTTCTCGCACGCACGGGGACCAATGGGCGTCAGAGTAGGGGAAAAGAGAGAGGAAAGACGCGTGAAACCTGGCTACAGTGATTCCTACGGTCTAGAAGGAGATCGACGATATTCGTTATACTCTGGTCTGCTCTGATGTCGTATCTTCTCTTCACGTGCTTCCCTCCTTGCCGCCGATTGGCTATTTCCTTGGGCACGAATCCATCGAAGTAGGAATCCGGACCACGGGATTCGAAGCCTCTAAGGTACGGTTGATCTCTCAGGCTAGGATTGGCGGATGGAACCTTGCGGCCAGCAGATATAGGGTGGTTTTCCATGCAACCCTCGGAAGATTTTGAGAAGCACATAAGCATTAGTATGGTCCCTCCGATACGATAATTTTAGCGGAGATGCCTGTCCACTGACGCACTTAGTGGTCATCTCGCCCTGGGCACCTGGAACTTGCCTAGGATCTTGGACTATCGACAATAGAAATTCGCAGAAACTAAGAACAACCTGAAGAAAGTGAAGTGAAGGTCTCTGGACAGTAGAAGCCTCGCTAAGAAGGAGGTGACAGCTGACCCTAATCGATGACGCAAGGATATGAACCAATTCTTGAGTTTCCCAACTCAAGACCGCAAAAATCCTCACAATATTGCAAAAAAAATAAAAGAGGCAAAATTTTACATATCTAACTTAAAGAAATATACTGACGAAACCATGGAGTGCCGAATCTACTTGAAGCGTCAAATATTTTGTCTCTACGTTAAAATTTGAACTTTAAATCTAATTTTTGTGAGGTGCAAAACTGAAACATCACACAGATTTAGCTGTCGCACTTGAAATCTCTTTGCTTATCTTATCACATATTGATTTTACTAAGCTCTCATTTAATTCAATTTGATATTCCTGTGATGGGCTTTCTTATGACTTATCTTTTGCAGTGACGCTTCTTGCAAGATATCATTTTATTTTGGAACTTCTCTCAGCTAGATTTGTAAGTACTCATTAGCAAGACTCATTTCAGCAAATTTTCGCAATGACAATCAATAACCATTAACCAAAAAATGGCCAGCACATGACCGCATGATCTTGTTGTGCAATATACCATTTCCTGCTCGTTTATATTCTCATCGCTCACCTTTTTTTTGTAGAAGGAGGGCAAATCTTGCATAAAACACCCAGCCTGAGTCTTATAAAATCTATAAGCGCAAGGCTGGGTAATGTCTGAATTCTACCGACTATAATCCCCCTTTCGAGTGCCAAACTACAACCCCCGGGCGGGTTTGGCATTACTTCAGGGTTGCAGCTTATAGGCACCAATACGACGTGCTTCGGCTTCCCGCTGCTCCTGCCAACCATACCGTACTTTGTCGTCTTACAGAATCAAGTAGGATGTACGCATCGTCCTCAGTAGCGTGATAATTTGCGCTGCACGGGCTCATCGGCCTTCGACATCTTGGCTTGGTCTAGTTCTTTATCTTTATCGCTTTTAAGGTTTCCTCGATGGGACTGCCTCTCTAAACGATTTACAGCTTATGGATCTTGAAAGGTGATCCGTCCGGGGCTTTACTACTTCGGTGGCGCAGAGACGGAGTTGCTTCGCGGGTAACGCCTCCTTTTGATCGATGCATGTCTTCAGACTACCCCTGTAGGCTTTCTTTGTAATGCTGACCTTGACTTATGCCGCCTGACTCTCTCCGAAGTGTCTTCTAACTGCATCGCGTACATGTCCTGTCAGTGTCGTCTCTAGAGTTTTGCGTCGGGTAAATTACCTTGGTAACGTACGGTAATATTGGTAAGTTACCGGGTAACTTACCCGACGTTCGTTCTCAGCAAGAATTTATGAGAATTTATGAGAATTTATTTTTTTCTCCTTCCAAACTTCCGTGAAGCGCATTTCTGGCAACGAAAAGTTGACAACTTAGCGTTCATTATCAATTTGCTTTCCCAATCATTTCCGATTGTGAATCCATGTGAATCATTGTAGTGAAAATGTGAAAAATGTCTAAACAAAAAGGTGATGTCTGGAAATTTGTTGTGACTGCAAGTCAAGGAGGAAAGGATGGTTTTAAGTGCAATTACTGCAACATGTTTTACATAAAAAATGCGACCTGGCAGGAAAAGCACATGCGTATGTGCACAATGTCGCCTACATCAGTAAAGAATAAGTTTTCGGAAAAGCAAACCCCAAAAACTCAGCCTATTGAACGTTCGTAATCCTGAAAATTTTCTAAATTTATTCTTTTAATGCTCACAAAATTTTCCATATTTTAAATGTATCTAAATGGGCGCTGTTTACAATTTATTCTATAAGTGCCAAAAACTAATTACTGAATTTTTTAGATGTTAAAGGTTGTCGACCAATGTGAATGAATATTCAACATATTATAGTTAATTTTCGATCATTTGGTATATTTTTTGGATTAACAAATATTTAAAAAATATATCAAATGATCTAAAATTAACATCGTGAAAATTATCTATTTACTTTTAAAAATAACAAAGAAGCATTCTAATTGAATATTCTCATAAATTCTCGATGAATTCTCGAAGCGTCCGTAACATACCGGTAAGTTGCCGGTAATATTACCCGATTTTAAATTTCCGAGAATTTAAAAACTCTAGTCGTCTCGCCTAGGTCCCGAACTCTCTCTCTCTCTCTCTCTCTCTCTCTCAAACTTTTTTCATTAGCATAATGCAAAGTTGAAATAAGAATATAAAAGATGCCTTGGTTCGAAACGTATCGATTCACCTATAATATTATTGCATTTTATCGAAGAGTAGGGAAGTTATGGTAATTTATATATTTTGAAAATCGGTTTTTTATAGTAAAACTTGTTACATTAACATAATTCAAAATTGATGCAAGAACAGAAAAGATGTGTTGATTCGAGACGAATCGATTGACCTATAATAATAATAATAATACAGTTTATTGAAAAGTAAGGAAACTATGGTAATGCATAATATTTGAAAATACGGTTTTTTATAGTAAAACTTTTTTCTTCGACATAATTCAAAGTTGATGAAACAATATGAAAGATTCCTTGGTTCGAGACGAATCGATTGACCTACAATATTAATACATTTTATTCAAGAGTAGGGAAGTTATGGTAATTTATATATTTTTAAAAATGTTTTTATAGTAAAAGTTTTCTTATTCTCATAATTTGAAGTTGATGAGAGAATAGAAAAGTTGTGTTGATTTAAGATGAATCGATTGACCTATATTATTGATACATTTTATTGAAGAGTATGGAAGCTATGTTAATGCATAATATTTGAAAAGACGGTTTTTTATAGTAAAACTTTTACGTTTTTCCAAAAGAAAAAGGTAAAGTTTTTTTTTCTTTACAATCATGTCCCTGAAGGCATTAGCAATGAATACCAAAAAAGTTCCTAATCAGATCGGCGCCGCATACACCCCTAGCTTCGAAAAACATCCCTTAGACGGGTAGTAGCGCTGGCTTTTGGCTATTATATACGTAAGGGTGCGTCGGAGGACAAAAATGAATAGGGGTGAAAAGATTTATAATAAAATTTTCAATGAAAAATGTTCTATACAATTTTGCTGTACAGGCCATAGGTGATGCGTAATCAGCTCTAAGGGGGGGGGGGGGGGGGTTTTTGTATGGTGCGAAACGTACTCGCGCGCTTAGTTTTCGGCCCAAAACTCATCAAAGGGAAGTTTTTGAACAAGAATGCATAGAAGAATATTTATAGAGCAGAAAATTTCCTTGCAGCACCAATACATACTTTTTGGATTACATCAATTTGGAAAGTCATTATTAATATATTTTAAAGTGCACGTACAAGCACTGGGATCTCATTTCCACACCACCCCTGAGGAAGAGCTTTTTGTGCGTTTTTTTATTGTGGTCTCCCTATAGGCCTATTCCACTGATCATTGGTTGATAATATTACTCGGAATAAAAATTATCTTTTGTTGATAAAATTCTATACATTGTTTCTATTGGGATTTGACAGGTACTTGCGATCTCTTTTGATAAAGAAACACTTCGCAATCAGAAAATTTCTCGATCTAGAACCTTGTTTGCCGGAGTTATGCATTTTATTCCACACATGGACTGAAATGTACCTTTCCCAGTTAAGTTTTTTATATTGTAATCCGCGTTGTCAAAAATATACTGGAAAAAAGAATTTATGTCTAAATCAGGTTTCGAAGAATTAACAGCAGATGCTTCATATAGCGCGACATCCTTATAGCTTGAGCAGAAACCCAAAGCTGCAACTGCATTTACAATATTTTTTGACGCAACTTATCTGAATAAAAATACCGCCAGAGAAAGTAACAGGCAAGAAATAAATGAAAGAGGTCTTGTTGCTGCAGTTATAGCATGACCGATGGCTAGAGACATGTTTTGCAATTTTTCAGCATCAGTTTTTTTACCTTCTACGATAACTGTATCTAAAAATTTACGTAATGTGGGTACAACTGAAGCATTTGCTTCACACATACAGTCCTTGACATCTGGGTACTCTGTTATATGGAGTGTTTCGAATATCTTCTTGTACTGTATGTCCCACTAATGTTTTTTCCGTGACTGATGATCCATCGGGCATATGCTCTTCAATTTTTCTGATCAATTCCTTAAGTGATGAATTGACATTCATCACTGTCATCAATAAAGGAGCATAGTTCACCGAATGCAGACATCAAATTTTGATCTTGAGGTCTTCCCCTCTTCTTAGTTAAGGATGGAATCTTTGTAAATTTAACATAACATTTTTTATGGTAATGAGCGTCTTCTGCTATAAGGCATGATACGCTGTTTATCCGTCTTGAAACTTGCTCACCCCATTCGTCCTTCTGGTTTGTAGTATCCACTAAAATCGTATCTTTGAGACTTATAGTACGTACCATGTACGCGGGGTTACGTAGGTTTTTTATTTTCTTTTTTTCTGCTTTTGGGTCCCAATTTTCGCCACAAAACAGGCATTTTGTCTTGAAATTAAATATTTTGGCAGAACGCAAAACTGGATTATTCTTACCTGGACCTTTCTGCAATATTTATAAATCTCGATTAATATTACGCTGCTTAATATACTCCCGTCTACATATTGTATGTACTTCTATCGAGTCGGCCCTTCGTAATAAATTCAGGTATGCATCTTTGCGAATTTCACTCTCTCGTCCAAGATTGTCAATTCCACTTTTGACTTCGACTGTCTCACCTACACTCAAACTTTTTTCGCATATAAAACATTTACTTTTTGAAGCCATGATGAATTTCGAAACACAACTGCCTCATAGTACTTCAGCATCATTACTGCTTACTCTGTAGAACAAGTGCATAGAGAGGGTCCCTTTCTTGAATCTACAAGGTGTAGTATTTATGGGGTTCCGTATGCAATCTCTAACAGAAATAATGAGTTTTGTAAGAAAACTTAAAAAAGCGATTTTTGAATTGTTATATATTTAACTATGGAATGTTAAATAATATTTTTGAAAGAATTTAATCTTTCGTTTGTAAACCACAATAAAAAACCACCAAAAACTCTACCTTACAGGTAGGTGGAAGTGAGGTCCCAGTGCTTGCACGTGCACTTTAAAAAAAATTAATTATGACTTTCCGAATTCATGTAATGCAAAAAATTGTATTGATCCCAAAAGGAAATTTTCTGCTCTACAAATTTTCTTGTATCCATTTTTGTTCAAAAACTACCCTTTGATGAGTTTTGGGCCGAAAACTTAGCGCGCGAGTACGTTTCGCACCATACGCTAAAACATCCCCCCCCCCCACTCCTGGAGCTGATTACGCATCACCTATGGCCTGTACAGCAAAAGTGTATAGAACTTTTTTCATTGAAAATTCTATTATAAATATTTTCACTCCTATTCATTTGTGTCCTCCGACGCACCCTTTCGCATATAATAGCCAAAAGCCAGCGCTACTACCCGTCTAAGGGATGTTTTTCGAAGCTAGGGGTGTACGCGGCGCCGATCTGATTAGGAACTTTTTTGGTATTCATTCCTAATGCCTTCAGGGACATGATTGTGAAGAAAAAAAAAACTTTACCTTTTTTTTCTAGAAATCGACCTTTTTCGAGCTAATTACCCCGGACTATAATTCAAAATTGATGCAAGAACGGAAAAGATTTTTTCGATTCGAGGGAAATCGATTGATCTATAATAATAATCTCTTGCAGTCAGCCGCTTTGCTTTGGGCTAACTCCCCAATGCAACGAATTATGCGGTTACGACACAAGTAACGCGCAGTGCCACCCACAATAGGCCTCTCTCGGGTGGAGGCCATGGTTCAGTTGGGAGTGGCAATAGGAACGAACCGAGGCGACGACCAGGCAACGACCCCGGACAAACGCGAGAACATCGATTTAAATGGTCGGAGCAACTCAGGAGGGACCTTCTTACCTGTTGGCAAAGAAGCTCACCGGCGCGGAGAGGATTCATGAAGAGGTTACATGACCGTTGGGGCAATATGCACCCGGAATATGCTCATAAAACGCCTCAGTATTTAAGAGATCAGGTATCATTCTTGCGAAAAAACGGATATGAAGCTCTTTATCAACAGGAAGAGGAGCAACATCCTCCAGCGAACATTCCACCCGTTCCAGCAAGACCACCTTTGCAGATAGCCGGTAATGCCAACATGAGAAGTAGGAGATCTATCCACCAAAAAGTCTTCCTCAGGATGGACAAATTAGCTGAAGCTAATACTGCTCTCCGCGATTTGCTCCCTGAAGATGTTAACCTCTGGAATCTGAACTGTGCAGTTTACGAGAAGGCTGTTTCCCTGCTTAGCGATGATAGAAGTAACGATACTTCGGTACGTCTGAGTAAGACACGCGAGCGTATTGCACAGCTTCAGTTCAAAATTGAAACGGCGAGACGGCATGCATCAAATGTTCAGTGTGTGATTAGCTTCATAACATCAAATAAAAAGTTCACTCCAAAAGTTAGGGCAATTTCTCGAAACTTGAGGAAAGCAAATCACACGCTGAACAAGTGTAAACTGTCGACCATCAAGCAGCACTGGACGCAAAAAATAAGATGTCTTTTAACAGCGAAACAGCGCCTTGAACGGCGAGTCAAGTGGATTCAAGAAAATTCCACCTTTTGTATTAATCCTTCCCGTTTGTTCAATAAAGCGTCGTGTGTAGTTAAAAATCCGCCTAGTCGAGAAGAGATTCAAGTCTTCTGGGAGCAAGTATATGGAGATACTTATCAGCTAAATGAAGACGCTTCTGATATATCAGTCTTTCGTAACTTTTGCCAAAGGCAAAGGTTACAAGGTCCAGAAGAAGAGTGTCCACTAATTACTGCTGAAGAAGTGAAGAAAGTTATCGCTAGAACTAAATACTTTTCAGCGCCAGGGCCAGATAAAATCAACAACTTTTGGTGGAAGAAGTTTACTTCTACGCACCAACGTCTGGCTCGTATATTTACTACTTTCTTAAACGGAGAACAACCCGTCCCGCAGTGGCTAGTGGAAGGACGCACGGTATTGATCCCTAAGACCGGAGATTTGTCAAGTCCAAAGAACTACAGGCCCATTGCTTGTTTAAACACCAGCTACAAGCTATTTACTGGCATCCTCAAAGAGAGGATATTAACATCTATCGAGCCGGTATGGAGTGTAATAGTCGAACAACGTGGATGCAAGAGAGGGCTGGCAGGTTGCAGGGAGAACCTGTTAATAGACAGGTGTATTACTCAGGACTCGATCAGGTATCGACGCAATCTGTCCATGGCTTGGATTGATTACCGTAAGGCATTCGATAACACGAACCATGAGTTACTTATTAAGCTCCTTGAGTGCATGGAGGTGCATCCAAAAATAGTGAGATGCATAAAAGAGCTTATGCTCTTGTGGAGGACAAGATTTGTCATAACATCTGACAAAAGACAAGTGACTACAAGCTTTGTCACATATAAGAGGGCGGTCTTTCAAGGAGACTCTCTAAGTCCCATACTTTTCTGCATCTCCCTCTTGCCTCTATCTATTGTGCTCCGAGGCAAAAGCTCTGGATACCAGTGTGGCCCGCCGAACAGAAGAGAATATAAGGTCAACCACCTTTTATACATGGACGACCTTAAACTCTTTGCTTCCTCAAAAAAGGACCTTAACATCCTTGTAGATGCGGTAAATAGGTATTCTAAAGCGATTGGCATGAGCTTCGGACTGGACAAGTGTGCCTGCGTCCACCTACACCAAGGAAGACTAGAAACTACATCATCCCGTGACGATCAGGATGTTCAACTCATAGGCGGAAATACCATTCAACATTTTGTTATTGGACAAACATATACATATCTTGGAATACCGCAAGCGGAAACCCAAAATGTGCATGATTTAAAAACGGCCCTTGGAAAAAGGTATCGCCAAATTCTCAGAAAAATTTAGGCTTCCGAATTATCTGGAAAGAATAAGATCCAGGCGACCAAAATGCTGGCCGTTCCTATACTGCTCTACACGTTTGGTGCAGTAAAATGGAACGTCAATGAGTTGAAGCAACTTGATCGAAGCACACGCAAGATGATGACAATACATCGAAGTCTTCATCCTAGATCTTCCGTACCTCGGATTTATCTCCCTCGCGATAAAGGGGGTAGAGGCTTGCTAAGCTTAGAGTGTCTTCATCGAAGAACGGTTCTGGCTACAGCCTGCTCAGTTCTAAAAAGCACGGATTCCCTGATGCGACTTGTACATCAACATGAAGTCGCCAATGCTACTGTGTTTTTATACCATGCCGCAGATAGGGCCGCAGAGGAGCTTGACCTCCCATTTAATTCCAGCGACACTACAAAAGGGCTAGCATCACTAACACCTCTGGTGCTCAAAAGTCGTATACAGGAAGCAGAACATACGCTCCTGCTAAGAGAACATGCTGACAAACCCCGTCATGGTAAGTTCTACGGCATCATACGTAGAGAAGAGCTCTCAATGGGTCTGTCCAACATGTTTCTCAAGTCTGCTGGATTGAGATCGGAGACCGAGGGATTTCTTTTTGCCTGTCAAGACGGCGTCATAGACACCTTAGTTTACCGCGAGCGCATAATGAATGTACCTGTACGCGATATAAACTGCCGAGCGTGCAAGCAAGAGCCCGAAACACTTGGACATGTTCTCAGTGCATGCTCTAAATATGCATGCTACGCGTACATAGAGAGACACAATGCAGCTCTAAAAGTTTTATATTACCATCTTAGGCATTTCTATGGTGTTGATCTTTTGCCCGTCTTGCCATACGCCCAGGGGGAGCTCGAGTCAGTTGTGAAGAATGATCAGTGTAAGATCTACTGGAATTTCTCATTCTCCACCACTCAACGTATCAGTGCTACGAAGCCTGATATTGTCCTCCAAGATCTGAAAAAAAAGATCATTTACGTGATTGAATTCTCGGCACCAGCCGATGGTAATATCACGGCAAAGGAGGAAGAAAAACGGGCGAAATATCAAGCACTTCTGTTCGAGCTGAGTAGACTGTACCAAGGTTACAAAGTCCATCTTATAATTCTCATACTCGGCTGTCTTGGAGGTATGAAAGCTTCATTTATCAGCCAACTCAACAAGATTCCGGCTTGCCAGCGTCAGGCTCATTTCTTCGCGAACCGGATGCAAAAGGCTGTTCTTCTGGGATCACTCCATCTGGTCCGTCAACACTGTTCCTCTTAATATTCTACAAAGATTGGTAGCTCTAAAAAAGTATCCAGAGGTGAAACCTTCATCTCCAACTGTCTGGTCTGCCGCGTAAGGTCATCCGCGGCTAGAGACCTAACTCCAAGGAACAGTGTTGCCCGATGTTCTCACGCGTAAATTTCCCGCTCTTGCTTACCTTCTAGGATAGAAGGAGCAGAAGCGGATGACGTACACGTTCCAGTAGCTTTGGGATTGGTTTCTTTAAGGAATCATGATCGAAGCTTCCGGAGCCTACAACTTCTCATAATAGAAAGCATCCAGAGGCGACTGGTGTCACCTTCAACACTCACGGCCGCTGTGTAAGGATAACAGCGGCAAAGCCAAACTGCAAACTACATCATGCTTCTAATTTTGTACCTACAACATCATCGTAAATGATTGAAATAATTATGATTGAAATAATGTATTGAAATAACTTATTACATCCTGATCTCATCAGTCACTTGACTTAGTCCGTGGCTATGACGAAAAACCGGGTTCACCCGAGAAAAAGTATGAAAAAAAAATAATATGAATTTTTGAGCTTTTTTTTTGTTGAGATTTTTAATATGAAAGCTAGAGCCTCGGTGGCTCAGTTGGTTAGACGCTCGGACTTCACCTCAGAGGTCCGGGGTTCGATCCCTGAGCCGGTACCTCTTGAAATTTTTCTATGTACCTTTACCGAGGTTCTGGTGGTTCGGAACCCACCATAAGCTGTAGTTCCCCCCATCATGCACTTGACTGCAACCCAGTCCGTGAATGATGGGGTAAAAACCAGGCTTTGCCCAATATGTCAGGGCACACGCTCTTATCAGGTCACTTGATTGCATTATAATAATGCGTCCGTGACATATTGGGAATGCCTTCGACATATTGGGCAATAACCATCTTAAGCTTGAGAGAAAAATGAGCTTCCTCATTTTTTATATATGAATTTACGAAATTTAAAAATTTTGAAACGCTTGTCGCTACCCTAGGATCGTCGGGGCGCTCCTGGAGCCACCGCTGGGGGCCACAGCATGCGGGACGGTGGTGATGGTGAGCTGCGAGATGGTCAGGCAGATCTCACTAATCAAACAACTGGCCAGAAAGAACATCTGCGAAATACGGTAAGCAGTGAAACATCAACTGTGTCTGCTGAGGATGCTTTGGCTAGCGTTAGCTATTTGCAGCCAACCACTTCAACAGAAATACCGTGGGAGAGCATCAATTGGGATACGACAATGAATGAGGAATTGATGCGTCTCTATTATGAAAGTGCGAAGTTTGAAACATCACGGAAAAAAGGACAAAATTTCAGAACGAAATTTGCCGCAAAGTATCCTCAAATAGAGAAAGTCGCATTGAGAGATCTTATCGCTAAGGTGAAGGACATCAGGACTAATCTACTCATCTCAGAAGATCGAGCAATGGAGATTAAACAGCAAGTTGATTTGGAGTGGCAGAACAACGGCAATGAACAGCAGTTAGAGGAAGCCGCGTCACACGAACAAGCAGTGGCAATTAATGTTCTTCCTCAACCTGGTGATGATCCAGCACCACCACATCCTCCGGAGGTAGATGGCCTAATACAACCAGTGCCAGAAGCCGAGGTTCAACAACCAAGGAAGCGATTAAAATGGACATACCATATGAACAGAGATGTGATGCGCTTTTATTTTTTGGCAAAGGAAAGTGGGCAAAGTGTAAGGAGAGAACATCATCGTCTCTTCTTACTGAAGTACTCAGGGCTAGCCACAAGAATAAATGAGCAGAATCTAGCAGATCAAAAACGCTCAATATCTGTAAACAAATTGCTTTCGGCTGTTGAAATAGCTGCCATCGAAATGGAAGTGGAACAGCAGCTTCCTATTGATGAACTTCCATTGGAAGATGTGAAAAACGAAAACTTGATTGCAGCTTAAGACATAGGTGCTAGGGATAATGAACATCAAGTACCGAATGGACTAGAATCACATCCGGATATTATAAACGATGATATAAACAGCGAAGTCCCAGAAAATCTACAGCACCTTGAAAGGAATTTTGGTCATGCTCTACTAGAGTTCAGACATGTAGAACCAACACAAAGGCATTCACTGCCCAAGATGAACATCACAAATGATCTGCGTGCACTAATAGAACACGTAAACAGCAAGGTTTTACCTATGCATTTGAACGCAACACAAAATGCGTTAGAGGTGCAAACTCTTGTATACTGTGCAGCTGTGGCAACCGTTAGAACGTTGGGCCGCAGAACTAGGCCTATAAATTCAGTCTTCGCCCCAAGACAGGAGCGAGATCCGTCATGGAAGATCAGGTTGGATATGGATGTCAGCAAAGTAAGGTGCAAATTGAGTCGACTGACTCAATATAAAAAAGGAAATCGAACCAGAAAGCTGATACACCATGTTATTAAAATCATCCACCCTCGGTACATCGAGACATTGACACCAGCAATATTGGATGAGATTATAGACTCCCAGCGGCAAAGACTTGATGTTCTTACTGCTAGACTGCGTCGGTACAAGAAAAGTAGTGCAAGAAGGCAACAAAATCGAACCTTTCAGGCAGATGAAAGAAGGTTCTATCGTGAACTGAGTTTAAAGCAAAATAACCAGCAAGACACCGAAGTCCCTCAATTGGAAGACATGACTAACTATTGGTCAGATGTTTGGGGAAAAACTGACAGAAGCAATTTGAACACTGCGTGGTTCCAACTAGAGAAAGCAAGAGCAAGCAATAACCCTGAAATAGAGCTGACGAACATGACAGCTTTAGATGTTTCAGCGGTTTTGAAAAAAGCATGTAACTGGAAAGCTCCAGGTCCGGACATGGTGCACAATTTCTGGCACAAGTACCTGACTAGTGTGCATCCTGCGTTAGCACGGTGTTTTCAGAAGATCATCGAACATCCAGATCTGATGCCAGGCTTTATGCTGCAGGGTACTACGTATATGTTGCCTAAAAAACCAGACGCTCAAAATCCATCTGAATTTCGACCGATAGCCTGTCTACCAACAATATATAAATGTCTTACAGCTATCATAGCAGATAAGGTATATTCTCACTGTGACGAGAATGACATCCTTACAGAATAACAAAAAGGATGTTGTAAAAACTCCCGAGGCAGTTAAGATATAGTCACCATAGACGCTGTTGCTATGACGCAAGCTCGTAAACACCAAAGGAACTTACAGATGGCATACATTGACTACAAGCAAGCGTTTCCTTCCGTACCACATGACTATTTGCTTGAAGTCTTAAAAGTATACAAAATTTGTCCACGCATCATTGACTTCCTAAGTCGTGCGATGATGCTTTGGGGTACAAGAATCAAGTATTTTGATCATGGACAACCAAGGATAACTAGATCAATACGCATTACGACGGGTATATTCCAAGGAGACTCCTTCAGTGCATTATGGTTCTGTTTAGCGTTGAACCCACTGAGCAAAACTTTAAATAGCATGTCTTATGGGTTCCGAGTAAATGATAATAAGGATGGTCATCAAGTGACCCATCTTCTATACATGGATGACCTGAAGCTATACGCTAGTTCGGACGAGAAACTGCAGCAAGTGATTGATGTTACAAAGCAGTTTTCCAATTATATCAACGTGGAGTTTGGACTAGATAAATGCCGAACAGTGCATTTAACCAGAGGAGAATTAGGGACCGCAGAGATAGAGAACGATTTCGGAAATGACATCGAGGCAATGGCTGAGGGCGAGTCATATAAATATCTGGGTATTCTCGAATCTAAGGCTATTCAGCATACGATAGTTAAGAAAAGCCTAACGACTGCCTTCACGAAAAGACTCAGATTAGTTCTGAAGAGTTTTCTTAACTCGGCAAACAAGATCAGGGCAATCAACACCTATGCCATCCCTGTTCTCACGTACTCCTTTGGGCTCATCAAATGGTCGAACACTGACCTCGAACGATTAAACAGAATCATCCGCGTAGAAATGACGAAACACCGAATGCACCACAGGAATTCGGCAATTGAAAGGGTAGTTCTACCGCGACATAGAGGGGGCAGGGGCATTGTAGATGTCAGAAAACTGTGTGAGTCACAAGTTATACAGTTGCGAGACTATTTTAACAGCAAGCGAGTTGTTACGCTTTACAACACCATCTGTAAAGCGGATCTTGACTACACGCCCTTGAATTTGTCCTCAGAGGAGGCCTTGAATATCAGGGCAGAAACCATAGAGGAATTAGAAACGCAATGGAGACAGAAAGCCATCCACAGCGAACACCCCAAAACGCTAGATCAATATGAAGTGGATAGTAAGGCATCCAATATTTGGCTGAGAAAGGGACTCCTGTATCCAGAAACGGAAGGATTCGTCATTGCGATTCAGGATAGAGTTGTCAGCACCAGGAATTATCGCAAACACGTGTTACATCAAGACGTGTTTGACCGGTGCCGATTATGTGGAGATACCAACGAATCCATCGAGCACATTATTGATGGTTGTCGCGTAATGGCTCAAAGAGAATAGACGCATAGACATAATGGCCTTTCTATAGATACATTCCAACGTCCTTGTTAGAAAATGAAGATTACATCTTATATTGGGATGTGACTATCCAGACGGATCATTACATCCGAGCCAATCGACCTGACATCGTGATGCGAGAGAAAAAAGGTGGAAGAGTCTACATCATCGACATTGCTTGTCCGCTTAACCGAAATTTGCAGACAACCTATACAACCAAGATTCATAAGTATAGCGAGCTAAGGCATGAAGTTAAGGCAATATGGAGGAATGTGAAACATGCATCTATTCATCCTATTGTGATTTCAGCTACAGGCAATGTGCACGCAAGATATTAAATATTAATTATATTATATTATATGTTAATTATATTATTAAATACCTGTCGCATTGTAAGAAACTTCCTAGACCATCAGGAAGCAAGTGACTAAGAACCTATGGCGTGATACATGGTAGCTCTAAGAGAGCATCCAGAGGCGACTGGTGTCACCTTCAACACTCACAGCCGCTGTGTAAGGATAACAGCGGCAAAGCCGAACTGCAAACTACACCATGCTTCTAATTTTGTACCTACAACATCATCGTAAATGATTTCAAACAACGTATTGAAATAACTTATAACATCCTCATCTCATCAGTCACTTGACTTAGACCGTGACTATGACGAAAAATCGGGTTCACCCGAGAAAAAGTTTGAAAAGAAAAAAATAATAATATGCGACTTGTACATCAACATGAAGTCGCCAATGCTGCGGCGTTTCTATACAATGCAGCAGATAGGGCCGCAGAGGAGCTTGACCTCCCATTTAATTCCAGCGACACTACACATGGCCTAGCATCACTAACACCTCTGGTGCTCAAAAGTCGTATACCGGAAGCAGAACATACGCTCCTACTAAGGGAACATGCTGACGAACCCCTTTATGGTAAGTTCTACGGCATCATACGTAGAGAAGAGCTCTCGATGGGTCTGTCCAACATGTTTCTCAAGTCTGCTGGATTGAGATCGGAGACCGAGGGATTTCTTTTTTCCTGTCAAGACGGCGTCATAGACACCTTAGTTTACCGCGAGCGCATAATGAATGTACTTGTACCCGATACCAACTGCCGAGCGTGTAAGCAAGAGCCCGAAACACTTGGACATGTTCTCAGTGGATGCTCTAAATATGCACGCTACGCGTACATAGAGAGACGCAATGCAGCTCTAAAAGTGTTATATTACCATCTTAGGCATTTCTATGGTGTTGATCTATTGCCCGTCTTGCCATACGCCCAGGGGGAACTCGAGTCCGTTGTGGAGAATGATCAGTGTAAGATCAACTCAACGTATCAGTGCTACAATGCCTGATATTGTCCTTTAAGATCTAAAGACACAGATCATTCCCGTTATTGAATTCTCGGCACCAGCCGATGGTAATATCACGGCAAAGGAGGGAGAAAAACGGGCGAAATATCAAGCACTTCTTTTCGAGCTGAGTAGGCTTACCAAGGTTACAAAGTCAATCTTCTAATTCTCATACTCGGCTGTCTTGGAGGTATGAAAGCTTCATTTATCAGCCAACTCAACAAGATTCCGGCTTGCCAGCGTCAGGCTCATTTCATCGCGAACCGGATGGAAAAGGCTGTTCTCCTGGGATCACTCCATCTGGTCCGTCAACACTGTTCCTCTTAAATTCTACAAAGATTGGTAGCTCTAAAAAAGTATCCAGAGGTGAAACCTTCATCTCCAACTGTCTTGTCTGCCGCGTAAGGTCATCCGCGGCTAGAGACCTGACTCCAAGGAACAGTGTTGCCCGATGTTATCACGCGTAAATTTCCCGCTCTTGCTTACCTTCTAGGACAGAAGGAGCAGAAGCGGATGACGTACACGTTCCAGTAGCTTTGGGATTGGTTTCTTTAAGGAACCATGATCGAAGCTTCCGGAGCCTACAACTTCACTTTATTGAAGATCAGGGAAGTTATGCTAATTTATAATATCTGAATCATCAGTTTTAAACAGAAAAAAATTTTTCATCGACATAACTCAAAGTTGACGCATGAATAGAAACGACTTTTTGATCATAAATTTTCAAATAGAGTAATTCTGACAATTTTTGTGAAGAAATCATAAAGCTGGGAAAGGAATAGGGTGCGACAGAACTTTTCCTTTTCCTTTTCTGAATCATCAGTTTTAAACAGAAAAACTTTTTTCATCGACATAATTCAAAGTTGACGCATGAATAGAAAATACTTTTTGATCTTAAATTTTCAAATAGAGTAATTCTGACAATTTTTGTAAAGAAATCTTAAAGCTGGGAAAGGGATAGGGTAAGACAGAATTTTTCCTTTCCCTTTTCCAGCTCGAAAAATTATCATTTCGAATAGAAGATTTGATTTGTGTGATTTGTCTTTGTATTTAAAACATTTTTTGTAATTTTTTATTTTTTGTAAATTTCTATTTTTAAATTGAGCAAAATGAAGACTTTGGTTTGTCTGTTATTGAAAAAAATAACTAATGCTTCCTCTACAAGGAACCAAATACATTTGCTAACGGGAAGCAAAGTGCTCGTGAAATGAGCACCATATAATTATTTTAAAAAAATGGAAACATTCGAGATCTAATTCACAGCTAGTTTAAACTACTAAGAGTTGTAAAGAACCAATGGGGGCTCGCTATTTCCGCGCGTACATAAGCATCTTGCGCGAACTCTAGAACGTGATGCACTTCAAGTCAGTAATTCTAATATTTCACCAGAGACAAACAATTTCGAAGCAACGTGAAGTTCTCAAAACATATCACCCTTACTTGTTGAGTGATTCCCTTGATTTTATTATTGATCGCACATAATTTTGTCACAGTAGTTTTTTGTTCAGTTTTGTACAAGGAATGTGTACGTCGAAATATTTTTTAATGGCACACATGTAGTGATGGTAAATCCCGTCAGTTATTTCCCGAGAAACAGGTAGGGTGAATGCCGGATGGCATCACGGTGTTCTGGTAGTACGAAGGCTTCAGAACTTAAGAACCGCAGGGGTTGCTTAGGTGGTGAGGATTTGGGTATGAGACCCTGGCATGGGGATTCTCCCTGCTCTAACTTGTCTTTGGCTATAAATTTGTTAAATACGGTAACTGTAACTGTATCAAGTAACTTTTAGATTTTGTAACTTTTAACGGTAACGAGCTATTTTTTAAATTCTCGTCAGAGGAGGTATTAGATTTGTGTAAAATTTGACCCCCCAACCCCCTTTTTTGTCAAATGTCAACGTTTTGAGACCCTCTGAACCCGAAAGACAGGTTTTAACGAATGTTTATGTCTGTCTGTATACCTGTCTGTGAGTACGATAAATTTTGAAAGAATTAATCTATTAGATTGGCCTTGGGTCTACTCTTAAGTATCCTAAACTAAAGGTTAAGTCTGTCAGCCAGCCAGTTTGGATGAACATTCAAAAAGTAAGAGCATTTTCAAAAATTTAAGACCCCTTTCTTCAAAATTTAAAAATTCTATGCAAGGCTTTTCTCAGTACTCGGAATCTCGAACAGTTTATCCTTACGACTTAACATTTTTTTCAAATAATTTTTTTTTCCCAACAAATTTTTTTCAAAAATTTGTTGCAAAAAGTTTTGTTTTCAGAACATTTTTTTTAAACTTTTTTTTTAAATTTGTTTTTTAAACATTTTTTTTTCATTTCTTTACTCCACTATATGCAAGATAAAATTAGTATTTTTCGTTACCTCCTTCTAACAACTTTTTCAGACGGGTGTTACAAAAAATAGCATGTAATACACGTGGGCATAGGTGATTGGTGACTCGTGTGATTGCATCATTCGCCTGCGGCTCGAAACATGAGTCTACCTACTAACTAACCTAGCTAACCACCGACTCATGCTTTGAGCCTCCGGCTTATGCTGTAAAATTCACACTCGCACACAATCACCTATTTTGCGCACTTGTATCATACGCTATTTTTTCTAACGCGCGTCCGAAAAAGTTGTTAGGAAGTGGTAACGAAAAATACTAATTTTATATTGCATAGAGTTGAGTAAAGAAATTTTTTTTAAATGTTTGAAAAAAACGTTCTGAAAACAAAATTTTGTGCAAAAAAATTGGTGAAAAAAATGTTGTGATCAAAAATTTCTGAAACAAATTTTGTGAAAAAAAATGTCTGAGAAAATTTTGTGAAAAAAAAATGTTTGAGAAAATTTTGTGAAACAAAATGTTTGAGAATTTTTTTTTTAATTTTGAGACAAAAAAATTTGTTTGAAAAAAATTTAATTAAAAAAAAAAGTTCGGGTTTATGCTGTTTTGACTGGGGCGGGGGGGGGGGGGGGGACGAATCCCTAAAAAAAAACTTCAATCATTAAAAGATTTGTTCAAGTTAAATCTAAATTTATTTCAAGAAGATACCAACACGAGCGTTTAAAGTTACATATGCCAGTGTCATCTCGAAATTGCGCATGCGCAGCTTTTGCACCAGTGTCTAAAGTGAGCCATCATCAAACTGCGCATGCGCAAAAATTGTTCGCACACAAACTGCTCAAATAAGATCCTTTAGGCAAAATTTAGAAGCATGATAGCGTCAATTTTTGAGGTGGGTGTTGCAAAAAAATGTTTGCAAGATACGAAAAAAGATAAAGTGACAAAAATTATGCACCCAAAAAAAGATCTGCAAATTTGTTATTGATCACTTTTTTATAGGACACGTAATTCTTGTTTTCTTCATAAAAAAACAACGTTAAAAATGAAAAAATAAAATGTTTGAACAAGCGACACAAGCTACAGAAAAAAATAAGACAAAAGGTGTTTAAGATATTAGATATCAAATTAGGCAGTTTACTAACTTTATTATAATTATAAAACAGTAGAAGAAAGTTTTTAATATGTTAAGCCAAAAAATGGTAAAAAATAATGTTGATGTCGCGTAAGTTGACCAAAGATGTCTAGGATGCGTCGGGAACGGATGCGGTCTCAGCAATTTTTGGCCCACTCCGCGAGAAGGTTCGGTCGTTTTTCGGCAAACCATCAGCTTAATCGACGTGAAATTTAATTAGCTATCTAATGTACTTTTTTTAATCTTTCTAACCTAATTTCTTACTGAGATAATCACGAAAAAATAGAGGCATATTTTTAATACGATTTTTTCAGTGAACTCACAATTCTGGCTGGTTATAGAAATTTATGATTTTAAATTTGAATATGATGAATATAGTGATAATGATCGGAAATTAGCAGTACATTAATATTAAAATTTTATTTTGTCATTGTCTGAAATTGGTTTTACGTATAAGTTTTCTTTAAGGCTTGATATGTAGATTAAATTAGATCAAATTCAAGTTCTGCAGATTAAATTCACATTCAACATAACCTGTGTATTAGGCTGGGTCGAAAACATAGAATTATGGAAATTAAATTCGGAACTGTGTGGAAAAGTAGTGTATGAGAACCCTAAAAAAGTAGAATTATTTTGTTTTTTATTAATGAACGCCTTTAAGTTGCATGTTTTGAAGTTTTGTGCATAAATGTCAATTGAACATTTATTAATTTAAAATGGCTTGAAATAAAAAAATTGAGTTTCCAATTTTAAAGTGTCCAGTTAAAAAAAAGTGAATCGTTCAATTTTCAATGATTCTAACGGAGGCTTCCGTTTCCGGCTCTGGTAACGGTTTTTATACTATTTTGTAGCGCTAACGCTTTGGCTTTGGTGAAGGGAAGAAGGAAGTT
Source organism: Andricus quercusramuli (assembly GCA_932178445.1). Classification (NCBI taxonomy): domain Eukaryota; kingdom Metazoa; phylum Arthropoda; class Insecta; order Hymenoptera; family Cynipidae; genus Andricus; species Andricus quercusramuli. Next base: position 95,689 of record CAKNXH010063459.1, on the reverse strand, counting down.
CAAGAGGTGAAAGGGCAGTAAGTAAAGTTTGAAAGGGCAACAGAATAAGTGAGAGTGAAGGGGTTTATAAAAAGTGTGGTAATTAGTTCAAAATTGTCTAAATTGGGAGAGGAATTTTGAAGTTAGGAGCGTGGTCGAAAAAATTGGCGTGTTTCCATGCCTTGGAGATGGGTGCGCTAAGTTGATGAGTTAAAACGATTGTATACTGTGCACACTAGGCTGGTCCAAAATTAAATGGGTTTCGAAGTTCCGAAATGTTTATGCACCAATGCATTCCTGTGGCCAAAATAATATAGCATAGTTTTTAAAATAGAAGTTATAAATAATATTTAGAGGTGGCGCAAAGCGTTTTTAGTTCCTATGGGCTAACCACGAATTTAGCAGGAGAAAAAGACACTCTTATTTAATTTCTCTTTTTAACCATCTTAAAAATATCGGATATTGTTTTCCATTCACAAACTGTTTTATGACATGTTGAAAATAATTTTCCATAAAAGTACGCTTATAAATCTTTATATTTGAAGTTGTATTTAATACATAATCAAGAGAAATATTGAATGATATATGAAATTTTGACACTTTTCAGAGACCTATATCTATTCATGTATATTATTTTTGATTTGGAATTTACACTAAGCGAAAGTTAACTTCATCACAAACTGATACTGCAAAATGGAAGAGATAGCTTGATAATAAATGCAAAAAGTATCGTAATGAAAATCTAGCTGTTTGAGTTTTTTTCCTTCAGGTACGTTTTTCGTCGAAATTTTGAAAGAGTTACAACCATCATAAAAATGAAAGCGATACCTATGCCTACCATTCCAGTAGGAATTGGTTTTGGAAACGGTTAGTTGCTGTTACTTGGTATCACGTCAATCCCAAGTAGAAGGCCTAGTACCACCATAAATATTTTGAAGGATTTAGATTACATTGCTATTAAAAGGTGTGACTGAAATTAATGTCCATGAAAAAAAAAACTGAGAAAGAAATGCCAAATAGTGAGAGCCGAGGGGACTTCATTAAATTAGGCACCCCGAAGGAGTCTGAAATCGCACTGCCACCACCGCGTGGTAGGCTCTGGAAACTATGATTTTAAAGATCGTAAGCTAACGACAGGCGTTCATTAATAATTTGTCTACAGTTGATTAATTCGAAAAAACACAGTTTATGTGTTGAAAACGGTTAAATTGTCCATTCATTCATGGAATATTTATGAGTTACTAATAATTATTGTTCGACGGCGAACTATAGTAATAAGGAATCATTCATGCTGAGAAAAATCAACTTATTATTTGCTTACAACAAGTAACAATGTAAACTTCCTGTGACCTGCCGGCAAACATTTTAAAATTGTTTATTAGATGATTTCAGGTCATTTTGAATGAACTTGAGCGCGTTAAAAGAATGATAGACTTGAAAACTAGTCTGTGGAATACTAAAGGGTTGCGACTGAGCACGAGGATTGTGGTAATTTTGGTAATTTAAAGAAAATCGAAGAATATGACTTTTAAAGTTGGGCCTGTTTAAAAGTAATGCCCCATACGTAGGAATGAAAAAGGAAAAGTAAAGTATTTGTTATCTACGTAGATTAAAAAAAAACTACGTTTTATGCACACATTTTGTCTATTTTTCCTGATTGTGCGCAACGTTGTCCGAAAACTGCCGTAAACTCCACTTCCGAATAAAAAATGTAAGCCTTCAATTTCCTGTCTATTAATAGTATATGTGCAACAATTGCGAAAATTTGGCACCTATAAACGAGTGTGAAGTTTTGTGTACGAGTCAGAAATGAGTCGAAGATGAGCCAAAGGCGAGTAATGCAAACTTCGCAAGTGTTATAACTGCTTTCTACCTGCACATTTTATACGATATTTTTTTCACAAATGCAGACAATGTTTGATTTAAGAAAATATAAACACAAGTTTCCCGAAAATTTAACTGTTGTTCAAAGAGTTACTTGACTCATTATTTAGAAGAACATAAAGTGCAACTTTAGATGTGTATGTTGCAAACATCACTTTCTGCACTCTATGAAATCTGCATGCCCATAAAATCCAACATAATGGTCATGTGTTACAAAACAGTGTATTGTGCTTCAAGTGCATAAAGTAGATAGTTCTACAAGAGTGTTAAGTTTGTTGTACGAGTCGGAGGCGAATCAAAGGGTAGTTTTAGGTGAGCCGATGACAAGATCTGTAAATTTCCTAACAGTTATAACTTTTTAGAAATTTTCGGTATATTCGCTGTAATCGTCAGAACAGAGGAGGATTTTACACGCGGGAAAGTAGAGGGGAGAATGATTAAGCCAAGCGTGGCTCCGTTTGAAGGTTACTATAGGGTTTGAGGGTGCTCCCGGGTTTGTGCCACTTCTGCTGAGGAGATTAACCTGTGTAGTTCCTTCGGAGTCGATGAAGTGTGGGTCAGTAAGAACAGCAAAGCTGCCACCGAAATGCAGGCACCGGGTTTGTTTTGGGGTTGTCTGAGAAGCAAAAGCTGTAGGATATCCGTGAACTTGGGTTCCGAAATTGGTGACGAGATACCACGATATTTTCTGTTTTTTAATAGAAAACGCAATATCTCTTAAAGCTTAAAAAATATTATTGTGTTTTATGATCACTTAGAGAATTGTGACACGCCCAAATTTGAATTCGGGTCCATTTTGATCCAATTCATAGTTTATTTAAAAAACAGTAAAATAACGTTTTGAAAAAATACCGTTTACAGTACATTTTTTAACGTTACATAATCTTTTTTAATCATGTAGTACTCACTGAAACGAAGAGAATTTTTTTGAAAAATTTGTTGATTAGATTATTAATTGAGATTTTCCAAAGTTCAAAATAAATACAAACTTTTTAAAGCACGTCCATGATTTCGATCGTGTTGACGACAGACTATGTTTCTGTAAAGGTCGATGTCTGTAAGGAGGATATTACAGCGATACAGTGGCGTCATATCCACGCTTGTTGGAACTGCTAAGCCAACTTCGTATTTCGTGTGATTTCATGTTTCAGTGTCACCATAATTGCCACAATAGGTAGGTTAAACGCCTCCGCTGGAAAATCAGCTTTTTCCCTCTTTGCTCTGCAGCTCCGAAAAACGAAATTGCGAAGCCGACCAACAGGTATGAAAAATGCCTAAATGATAGGGGATCTTCGTCTCGTCCTGAAAATATTTCCTTCGTCGTAGAAACAGAAACATCTCCACTGAGTTACACAATATACTATTTCTCGTCTGTGTATACCTGGGCGTGCAGAAGTGTTAGTAGTATCTCGTTAAAGGGGGGGGGGGGGTGCTTTAGAAATTCAGTGACCTAAACCGTTACACAAAGGCGCACACAGACGAGAAAGGTTTGCATTTATTTCAAATTCTTGAAAAACTAAAATAATAGTTTAATCAACAAAATTCTTGGGAAAAATAAGTGCGAGGAGACAAAGAATCCACAGAATAAGCACGTGTATTTTAACAAAGGGCACACAAGCAATAAGAATGAGAATGATGAGAATTGCGTAGAGCAAAATATAATATCGATCAACGCGACATCTATGATGAGCGGGAAAGTTTAAGATATGTTTTATTTCATCTCTAACACTCCCCCTCAATTAAAACACTGATAGTTCTTTTACTCACGAAGTCCCAGTCCGATTGCACAAGTTTCGTGTTTCGGTGCAGTAAGCGGCTTCTTTTGGACATCTACTATTATCTCTTCGGTGAGAACATATTCCAGTTTAAGCGGATGATCTTGAAGAGCCTTCCTGATGAAATGATATCTGATGCTGATATGCTTCGACCTTGAGTGGAAGACTGGATTGTGTGCAATTTTTCCAGCAGATTGATTGTAGTTAAATATCACGATGTTAGCCAGGTCATCACATTTAAGTTCTCTCAGTAGAGTGCTAAGGAATTTTCCTTCTTTAGCGGCTTCCGTAATGCACATGTACTCAGCCTCGGTTGATGATAAGGCCACGGTTCTTTGTTTACGTGAGCACCAGGACACAGCCCCTCCAGATAGAATAAAAGAGTATCCTGAATACGATCTTCTGTCTAGGTGTCAGTTACCCCAATCGGCGTCTGCATATCCAACCATCCTTCGATTGTCCTTTCTGAAGACAAGCTTTCTTTTTAATGTTCCTTGAAGATAGCGTAACACTCGCTTTGCTGCCTCCCAGTGACGTCGAGCGTAACAACTGTTGAACTGACTCAGCATGTTCACTGTGTGCGCTATGTCTAGTCGTGTCGCCACTGCGATATATGTGAGAGCATCAATTAGTTCTCTAAACGGAAGCGTGTTCATCTTCTCAGTGTCTGAAGGTGTGTCGAGTTTCATCCCGCTAACGAATGGGGTCTTGACTGGCTTGCAATTTTTCATGTTGAATCTTGATAAAACTTCGTTGATGTATCCAGTTTGACTTAACGTGATTTCCCTTTTCGTTTGATTAATCTCGATTCCTAAACAGTAGTTTGCCGCTCCGAGAACCTTGATATCAAAGTGATCTGAAAGCTTTCGTTGGATTTCTTGAACTCTTTCAAGATTGCGCGACGCAATCAGGATGTCGTCGACGTATACTAGCACGTAGGTCGGTTCCTTTTCTTGAGCGTCTGTGTATAGGCACGTATCCGAATTTGTGGGCTTTAAACCGATTAATTTAAAAACTTGGTTTAATTTTGCGTGCCATTGTTGGCGGGATTGACGTAGACCATAAGTGGCCTTTCGCAGTTTACAAACCTTTCCTCCAGATTTGAGTGCGTTGAGCATCTTGTTTGCTTTACACAGGATTTCCTCGTCGGTTTCAATCTTGACTATTTCTTCCAAAGTCTCATGCAACATCTCGGGTTTCTTCATACAGATTAACGTATCGATATCTCCATTCAGATACGCTGATGTGATGTCCAGTTGAGAGACCTCCAAATCAAATTTCGCTGCAAGTGCCATGCTTCGATTTAAAGTTCCGTCTGGGTTATATTTATTCCGTAGGATTGTTCTGCATCCGATTAGTTTTCCGTCAGTGGGTATGTCGACTAATTCTCATGTGTCGTTAGCGATTAAGCACCTAATTTCTTGACGGATCGCATTGATCCACTCTTGACGTTCAAATCCATTTGTGGCGTTTTTCAGTGATATTTCGATTGCGTTCATGGCGATATTTGCGTCGAAGAATTCGTCTTCGTTGTTTGAAGAGTCATCTGGAGCTGCCATTCGTTTTGTTCTTCCAAAATCACTCACCTGTGTTTCGTCTTCGTTGGACGGATTTTCGTCGACTTTTCTCTCAAACCGAGAAATGGTGGTTCATCATCGTCTTTTGGAGTCGGGTTTTGTTCAACTTATCTCTCAAACCCGAGGAATGGTGTTTCCTCATCGTCTTTTGGAGTCGGATCTTGGCACCTACAAGTGGGACTGATTTCGACGATTTTTGATTCAGGTGTCGCTCCGCTCACAACTTTTTGTGTTTCGTTGTGATTTTCTTTGCCAGGAACCAATGTAATCAGTACATGATGGTTCGAAATAGTCTAGAAATTGGACATCTCTGGAGACGACTACCTTTCTTTCCCCTGGTATCCACACGCGATAGGCCTTACATTGGTCAGCGTATCCAAAAAAAGTTCCCTCGATGCTTCTTGGGTCGAACTTTCCTTTATTCGGTGTCTTGTCGAGTATGAAGACTTTGTCGCCAAACGTGCGCAGGTAGGAGAGGGACGGACGTGTTCCGAACCATTTCTCATAAGGAGTCCCGTCAGGTATTCGTTTAGTCGTGCACCTATTTCGAGTGTGATTCGCCGTAGCGATAGCTTCGGCCCAAAAAGAGAGAGGTAGTCCAGATTGAATTAACATGCAGCGGGCGGTTTCCACGAGTGTCCGATTTTTGCGTTCGGCTAACCCATTTTGCTGTGGTGTGTGAGGCACAGTTAATCGATAATGGATTCCTTCTTCCTTAAGAAAATCGCTTAATTCTTGGTTAACGTATTCGCGACCCTTGTCGAATTGCACGGACTTTATTTTATGCCCGGTTTGTTTCTCAACCATGTTTTTAAATTCTATGAACTTCTCGACAGCTTCTCCCTTGTTACGCATGAAATAGACCTGACACCATCGACTCCAATCATCGATAAAGGTTATAAAATAACGAGCGTTCCCCAATGATGTGTTCCTCATTGGTCCGCACACATCTGTGTGAATCAATTCCAGTGGTGGTTTTGATAAGCTTTCTCGTTTTGTAAATGGTGTACTAGTGATCTTTCCAGCCAGACAAACATTACACTTGCTCAGATCAAACGAGTCGTCGAACTTTAGACCAATGGCACAATCACTCTTGAGCATCTGTATCATGTCTTTCGAAATTAAATGCCCCAGCCGAGCGTGCCAGATTTCTGCGTCAGTAAAATAAATCGCCGACGCGATCAGCGGTTAGTAGATCTCTACCGTTTAGATCTTTGACGCTTTCAAACCGTTCTTTCAAAATGTCACTTCGCAGTTGTTGTCAACGATTTTCGCAACTGAAATTAAATTAGTATCTAATTCCGGCACATAGAGAGTGTTTTTTAATATGACCGCACTGTTCACTTTTCCGGTTTCGAATCGAACGTCACCTTTCACTTTCACTGTCGTCGTGGCATTGTTTGCAAGCTTCAGATAACTTTTTGTATATGTCACGTTGGTAAATGCACTTTTATTCTTGCACAAATGTGAAGTGCAACCACTATCTATACACCAAACATCACTTGGATTTTGCACATCCTTTTTAGCGAAAAAACAATGAGTTGTTTCTACACAATTTGCGGTTGGGTTTTCTTGCTTTTTTCTTATGGAAGCAGTCAGACTCTTTGTGTCCTTTTGTACCGCAAAAACCGCATTCGTACTTCGGTTTAGAATTTATTTGTTTTTCGGAATTTTCAGCTGCGTCGTTTCGAGCGCCACCACTCTTTCCTTTGTTCGAGAATTTCTGTTTCGAGTTTTGCGAACATGGCGGCGTTCGCACTTCCATCACCCCTCCCCTGCCTAGCATTATGCTCCTCAATTATTTTCATTTTGAGGTTTTCAGGATCTGGTAGAGTGTCTCGCGACTCGATAGCGCAACGGAAATTATCAAAACTACTTGGTAGACTGTAGAGTAACACAATTGATAAAAGATCATCGTTTACCTGTATTTCCATTGATTGTAGCTTATCGACGGCGTCGAAAAATCCAAAGAGATGCTCTTTCAAGTCGTCCCCGTCCTGCATTTTTTGCTGCGTCAGTTTCTTGAGTAAGGTGGCTTTTCGCGCTGGAACCTTAGATGCGTAGATGGATTCTAATTTTCTCCAGACATCGTGTGACGTAATACAACCTTTGATTTGGGGTAATTCCGATGGGCTTATACATAGTATTATATCTGCTTTTGCCTTGCGATCGGCTTACAGCCTGAATCCTCCATGTATCGTAGTTGTCTCGAGACAACATTTCGAGTCGCGCTATAGAATTCGTGTTCACGCAGTGTGCCATTTTTAGGCTGTGCGGACACTTTTAGCTTTTTGAGGGTTTTAATTTCCGTAAAGAACTTTTTGGGCAAAACTATACACAACACGCGTTTTATTTTAATATTCACTACGAGTTTTCGCGTATCTGGGTCTCATAACCTGTTTGGAAAAATAAGTGCGGGGAGACAAATAATTCACAGAATAAGCACGTGTATTTTAACAAAGGGCACACAAGCAATAAGAATGAGAATGATGAGAATTGCGTAGAAGCAAAATATAATATCGATCAACGCGACATCTGTGATGAGCGGGAAAGTTTAAGATATGTTTTATTTGATCTCTAACAAAAATTTTAAAATAAATTATCTTCGTCTCAGTGACTATTACAGGTTAAAAAAAAAAGAAATTGGAAAACTTAAAAAAATCTAGTGTAGTGTTTTTCTCGTAAACTATCAATTAAATCAACATATACCTTAACTAAAATTTGAGTGTCGCAATTCTCTAAGTGTTTCTTGAAAAATAATAAATTTTTTTTTTAACTTAAAGAGGTATTGCGTTTTTTATTTAAAAACACAAAATGTTAAATAACAATAGAATTAGCAAGAATATGCTGGGTGCGCCCGACATATTCGGAAGCAGGAGAACAATTTGCACAAGAATCCATCAAGTTTTTGTCAGAACCTAGAGTGGGCACAAACTCTCCTCTTCAGACCCCTAACTGTGAGTCTGAGTGAGTAATCCGGAACAGTATAGATATAAAAAATGAAAATCAACACTGAGACTTATATTAAGCGTGAAAGCAGAAAGTTGCAAAACGGGCGAAAATGTAAAAGCAAGGCGGAAAAACATAGTACAAAAAATATATGCGTGAGCAGAGGCGAAATAATCGTATAAAAAATATATTTTGAGGAGTCGTCTGTTGACCCTGGAAATGAAGATCCTCTGCTAGGCTGCTGTCGCTAAATTTCTCGAGGTTGCAGATGAGAAGAACTGAAAGAAACACTTGATACTTGAGTCACCATAGTTATTCAAAATTATAATCGATTTGGGTGCAAAAAAAGGAGGCTCCTTTGGCTCATATGTTTACAGAAGATCAACCTCTATGGCCCGTGTCGGCGCGCTGGCCTTGGACTGTTCGAGGCGAAGAAAGTTATTTTCTAACCTCACTTTTTTCCCAGTAAGGTAAATGCACCTATTTGCGTCCGTGCTCCTATTTGCGTCCTAACCTGATTGAAAAAAAGTAAATTCAATTAATTCTTATGCTTATTGATTCATGCATAGTATTTACTTTATTCTATTGACAATACTCTACATGCGCGTCCATTCAAATATGTGTTTTATCGAAATTTAGAAATATGACACGAATTTCATTTTACATGTTGCGCGCCGTAAGTGGCCATTTACGTTTACCAGTGCGCAGAGAGCAAATTCTTAGTAGAGCGGACTGCGAAACGGTCTGTCAATTTTGTCATTTTTGCGGATTCGGAGAAATAATTACCAGGTAAGTCAAGTGTCGTGTGCAATTCAGATCAACAAGCTATTCAAAAATCCGATTTCATCACGCGAATGTTCAGTGAATTATTTATTTCTTACAATAGTCGCTAAGTAGTACAAGAAAATTTGGATGTACATGCGTGCTACCGTATGTTCAAAATATTTCAAATAATTAAATTGTAAGTGTATTTGTGATAAAAATTGTCGTAAGTGATGAGAAAAATATCACTTTTTCCTTATGCACTGTTTTTCCCCGCGGTAAAACCTATGAAGTGACGTAAGCTTTATCGGAGTAATTCGAGTCTATCATAATATTTGAAGAGCGAACGCAAATGGGTTCCTGCAAATTCTGTCCCTATTAACGACCGAAAGATTCATTATCACGTCAAATTTATTAATTAATTTATTTATTATATTATTATTATTCATTATCAAATGTTACAAGCACCAGTTCGCATCTGGTCGCAATTATGGGCACCCCGCGGACGCAAATACATCCAAAAACGAATCAGGCGGTCGCAACAACGTACAATAACAGCTTTACGTGATTTTCGATTTTTCCGGTGCAATTTGTAGCAATTTGTTCAAACAATTTTTTTCCATAGAATAATATATGTTCTTAGATCAGTAATAGTTTTTTAGCGAATCGGAATGTATTAAACTTGTTTATTGGTCTTAGATTCTGCCGTAACCCTTACACGGACGCAAATAGGTGCATTTACCTTAAACAGATTTCCAAAATTTAAAAAAAAAATCAAAATTTTTAGTTAATTTGAAAATGGTGATGCGCGAAAAGATACAAGATTTTAGGCGTTTCCTAACGGGATGTGGTCTGCAACCACTCCAAACTAATGCACCCTACTAAAAAAAAGTCATGATAGTCACAAATCGTCAGAAGTTCTGACGATTCCTGAACATCCTATCAGGTAGCTTATCGGCTAGGTCCGCAGGTAGGCCAACCCAAAAGGATTAAAAATTGAAAATAAATTTTTTTTCAATGTTGCATATACAGATTCAAAAGTTAGAAATTCAGAATCTGCGGGTTTCGAGGATTTCAGATACCTAAAAATTTTCATACAAAATTTAAAATTAGTATAAATATAATGTATCTTGTAAAGAGAAAGAGATATGTCAAAACGGGCAGAATTTTCAGATTCACCTTCAGAATCATTTAATATATAAATATTAATAATGAAATATAAGTAAAAAGAAAATATGCATAAATAGACATGAATAAATAATATAAATAATCTGGGAAATATGAAAGGGATTAGGTTTTATGGCATTCTATTTATGGACCCCTAATAAAAGGATTATCGTTCGAATCCAAGCTCTCACGATTTCTGAACATTTCTCATGAATTCCAATTTTTCTTGACGATTTCTGTCGAGAAACGCGACAAAAGTGGTCAGAAATGGTCAGAAGTCCTGACTTTTTTCTGATGATTCCTGACTTTTTGTCTTAGTAGGGCAGTATTAATATTTCCAAAATTTTACCAATTTTGGAATTTTTTGAAAACCTTGAAAGATATTTGAAAACTGTCCAAACTTTAGGAAATTTCTACAAAGAGACGATCCTTGTCTAGCGCGATTTGACTCAGTATAAATATTTGCAAAATTTGAAAAGCCGTAGTTGACACACATGAATCCCTATCCGAAACATTCGCCAGGGTAGGTTTTGCTAGAATGAGGGGATTGAGAAAGATAGAGACAAACCGAAAATTTCGTTATTTCTGAAATATACACTTAAGATATCCTGAAATATTTTGGGACGTTTTAGGATATCTCTACAAAACGCCTGTTGAATATCTTCGAAAGTCCTACGTGAGATATCTCAAAAATTGCAATATCTCATGTGGTACTTTTGAATATCCCAAAAACGTTCTAAAAATATCCTAGGATATCCTATGGATATTCCATGTATATCTGAATTCACATCTTTTTATGATATTCCGTAGATATTCCTACAATTTACCCAGGTTTTCTCGAGATATAAATAGCATATCATGTTGCTATGAGGGATTACATTGACAGATAAACAAACATTTACATGGGCGAACAAAGAATATTCTGGATTGAAAAAAGGGATAGTGAATAATTCACTTCTTGTTTTATTTTAATATTAAGAATAATATATGCAATCTACTCAAAAATGAAAACAGCCGGGCCATCCCTGATTCAGCGAAATTTCTAAATCCAAGAAATTTTGACCGAAATGAGAAAAATAAGTGCGAAGGAGAAACAGAAAATGTCAGAGTAAGAGAGAAAAATATTGTGAGAAAACCTACAAGGACGCCTGAATCCTTATCAGGCAAGGAAGGAAAGCGTTGCCGAGTACGAACTTTCGTGTCTATTTAATACCGTTTCTTGTCGAAATAAGAGCGTGGCGCTTCTTGGAAGGATTATGGGTTCTTATGGAAGATTTCGTGCTTCGTGGCAGCGAGCGTTTGTTTTAACTACCGACATGATGAAACAAGGAAGCGTGGTCGC